>JAXGGA010002680.1:0-116836 GCA_038373865.1 Uloborus plumipes
ATGTTCAAAAAGTAATTGTCAGAGACCGATATGCAGAAAATGTGAAATTAAAAGAAAATTCATGTATTTTATATCTGTATTACTTCATTATAATCATCACTGACAGGGCCGGAGTAACGAATAAAAAAGTCTTTCTTTTTTGAAACATATATATTTTTTTCTTTGCCCTAAAGTTGTTTGGTCAACAAAACTACGTCCACTTAAATATAAATACATTAACTTCCGACAACCGAGGGAAGGGAGATTGCCCCTTCTGACTCCCCTAAATGATGGACCTGCTTCCACTTCAGAAGAACTGGACTTCTGCTTTCAATTCTTCTAAAATGTTTGTATATCAGGCTTTATTTGTGTATACATGTCACTGGCGGTAATTTCTGTTTTATTTATATAGATAATATAGATTACACAAAAATCCGCACCACTTATATTGCAAAAAAAGAAATTAAAACTCACCGGACATGATAAAAGTAGCATAGAATCAAAAAACAGTTGAACTATTAGTTAACTACTCGTTGATCACCAATTAACTATTAATTAATTAAATAATATAGAACACCTCATTAGTTAAATAGTATCATACACCGAGCGTGAAGTATTAAAAACCGCACTTACGTAAGTTGTAGTATAAATTCCACAAACAAAATATTTTGCTTGTGGAATTAATTTCTCAAATGTTGTAGATCAAGATATTTTGGCTAATCATCGGTTTTGTTCCGGAACACTTTAGCAACCCATTCGCAGATTTTAAATATGTGCCTCTAAATTAAATTAAATTGTTTCTTTGAGCTTTAAAAAAAATTATAAAACCTGACAATCTAAAAGAAATGCTGAAGCTTAAATTGCATTTAGTCTTCTTTTAGAAAGTTTTTCCTTGGGTAGCGGGAGGGGGGATCAGCTAGTGTAAACCATCTGCTTGCTACACCTCTTGTAACTGCAAACAAAATTTAAATGACAAAGAAGCAGTTTCTATAACTTTTCAGTAATTGGTCAGATCCCTGTTTTGGTCAGATACAGGGTGTTCGACAAACTGCTAGCGACAAATTATTTAATAAATTACTAATTACATCTAGCTGGCTAGTTCTTTCTGAAAAAGTTTTTTTCAGAAGTTATGCTTTAGGGATTACTTTTATACGCTGTAAAATATAATTTGTGTGTCACATAAGATTTTACAAGTTTTGCAAGACCCATTTAATACATTAAACAAGCTTTGTTATTCTTTTTCAAGTATTCATTTTTATTATTTTTCAAAACACTCGTGCTCTAGATATTTTGACTAGTTAATTCAATTATGATACAATTTTTAACAATCGCTGTTCTTAAAAATACAGTTCAGTTACATAACATTCACGAATGCTCCGAACTAAAATTTTTGGGAGGGGAAAAATTATCAAATTACCGAATGAAGTTCCAATTTTACCGAATGACAATATACAAGTAAGCACACATGAAGGGGCAAGTGGATAAAGGTGACATTTGAATTTCGCCGATTTATATAAATTCAAATTAGTGTGTGTTCAATTGTGTTAACTCACATACACCGTTGAAGGGGCAAGTGAATAAAGGTGATATGTGATAATTTTTTTAATTTTTTAGAAAAAATTTCAAAAAAAAAAAAACACCTTTTCACCTTCATCTATGGTATAAAGTAAGCTTTTCCAAAATTGTCCACATATCACCTTTATCCACTTGCTGCTCCACATGTCGTACATGCATAACATTTAGTGAGAAAAACACATTAGGCATCTTCTAAAAACTAAAAAGAACAAATAATTTCAATGTTGCAATATTGTCCTCAAATTGCCGAAGCGTCAGTAAAATGTGTCGAATACGGAAATTATTGGGAGGTCACAGTGACCTCCCGTGATCTCCCATCGGGGCGCTCCTGATAGCATTGGTGAGAGTAAACTAAAATTAAGTTAAACATTTACCTTTTTTCTTCATCTTTGTCTTTCCAGTTTGGTTCAAAAATAGCTTATCTATTTGACGAACACGGATACAGCTAAATGAAGTCGTTGATAGATTTAGTGCACAAGGACCTCAGAATATAGATTTTCCCCCTCTTAAATCAAAGAGAAGGTTTCGTAATTAGTAAACAGAAGCACAAGGTAGGAAAAATTTTCCCTCTCTTCCTCTTACTTGGAGGTACAACAGCGCCCCCTACGATATGACTGTTATCGTAGCCTCCGTGAAATCACGGTTTGTATTGTTCGACTGCGGCCAACAGCGCACGGGGAATGAAATAAAACTAAAAAATAATAAAAGGGAAAGGAATACGAGCTGCCGTGAATGAGCAAGAGAGAGACGAAAAGTAAAAAAATTCTTCTGACATCACCCATTCTGTGAGGAGAGAGCGCCGTTAGCGCACAAGGAGCGTTGTACGTTATAGGTTCAACAGGGGATTTTCAAATCTACGAACGCCTTGTTTTAATTTCGTTGAAGTGTTTCCAAATATGCCTGGAATTCTGGTTTTGTGTTCAGCGTTCTGTTTTTTGTGGATATTTACACCTGTCAATTGTGAAACGGGTAAGTCTTATTTTAAATAATATTTTGATCGTGTTTTTTTAATTATCTTTTTCGATATCAGCTGACAGTGACATAGTGAATTCGACCGAAGAAAAATGATTGACAAGTAAGGAAAACTTGTTAAAATGCAAGATAAATTTCACCTTGGTTTGGAACAGATGTGTGAGACTTGTAACATGCCTGAAACACAGCTGTTAAACAAAAATACGTGAGAAATAAATTTGATTTTCTCGCTTTTTTGTAAAAAAAAAAAAAAAAAAATCTAGTCTTTAGTTTATGCAAGATTTTATTCGTTGTATAAAAACTTATTTTCGTGCCAAAAGTGAAAAAAAAATATTTCAAAGTGCATATTCTTATTTTGTTTCAGAAAACTTTTTGACTTTTAAAATTTCTCTCTATTAGTATGTGGTTTAAATTATAACGTTTTATAGTTGCTGTGCTTAAATTAAACTTAATACCGATTAGTAATGAAATTCCACTTTTGATCCTAGAAATTATCAATAGTCGATTTTAGTAGGTTTTACTAGTAAATTTAAATTCAAGTGCAAACATTTAGTGGTAAACCCCATCCTATTTTTTATGTCTCAGGTGCATATTCACAAAATTTTCTCTTAAATTCTAGATTAGTTTAAAATGTCATAATTATTACAAATAGGCCCGACGAACATCTGTAAGGCCCGGAAATAATTTTGATTTTCTGGGGTCCCTTGCTGTCTCCAATACTTCTTTTAACTTGTTAAAAATCCTTTGAAGACCTTTTAATAGAGGCCCTCTAAAATAGATCTTAAATAAGCCGCATGGCTTACACCCGTAGTATTCTAAGTTGTGTGTTTAAAGATTTAAAAAAAAATTCTTATTTGATTCTTTTTAAAATTTATCTATTTGTAATTATTTAAAATTTTGCATTTTTGGAGGCGTTAACAATTATTACTCTTCCATAACTTTTCACCCCGTAATAGTTTCGAATTAATTTAACTTGGTACTAAATACCTCTTTATTTTAAAGGCTTAACATTAATTTACTTTTTTTATTTAATTAAAGTTGAAATACCCATTTTTTTCTAAGTAAACAGCATTAATGCAATTGCTATTCCTTTTATTCAACTAACGAAGCTTTTAATAAAAAGAGTATCAAATTAGTAAAGAGATTTATTAGTTTCGAAATATATCAGCAAATGAACACATGTAAAAGCGTTGAATCACCAAAGAGGTAGTTTTGCAGCGGCATAAAATTTTAATAGTGTGTGTTTTCGAAACGTTCGCTTTGGATCTGCAAAAGTATCCCGAGTTACGTCGTCATTTTATTACGGAAGCGAACATGATGTTGCATTCATACGTTACAAAACGTTAATAATGATTATTTACTTCATTTTGACCATTGTAAAAACATCCATAAAATAATGTACTGTCAATGTTAATTCAACCGCTTTAATGCATGTTGCTTCAAATGAAGAAAGTGCTTGGCAGTAAAAGGTGCTTGCTATTAAGAAAGGTGGAGTCGTTCCTAGTGCAAACTGTTTGTTTTGTTTCTAAAAGCAGAAAAGTTTTATAAGGACGGGAAATTAATTTCAAAATTCTAAATGTTTAAATCATAAGGGGAAATAAGTTACGTTATTATTTTTATTTGATATTATTTTACTTTATAAAAAAAGACGTTCCGAACTCAAGTTTTTGTGGCAGGTGGAATTCTCAATTTACTGAATAAAACCACAATTTACTGTATGAAAGTATACGAGCATATTCATATGGCTACATCTAATGAGAAGATACATTAGGTATGATGAAAATAATAAATATAATAATGTACATTACCTTATTACCACAAAATGTGCCGAATCGATTTATTTTTGACTTATTATTATTGACATTTCTTTCTTTCTTTTCTTTCTTTTTTTTTTTTGAAAGAAGAGTTGATCGCGAGTGTTCTCAACTAGGTCACGCCTTCGGATGACATTGATTAACAAAGATATTAATTAAAAGCCTTTTAAACGTTAATCGCGATTTTTGAAGTGAAAACATGCTTAAAAATTTTAAACAACAGTACCAAAGGGAAGAAAAAAAAATCTGCGTCTGATAGAATGTCTTTGGAACTTTCATGTTATACAGAACTTGAATGAAAATGTTTTTTAGCACATGTGGCTGAGCCTTAAATTTACTCGATTGGAAACCGATGACATTGTTGGCAGACGAAGAAAGAAAACTCAATGATTTAAAATGTTTACCTATAGCCAGTTTCTATTTGTTAACAATTAAAACTTATAATTGAGATTTTAATACAAGGATTTTCAGTTTTCCCTGTTTATTCTGTTTTTGCGACTAATAAAGACTATCTTTCCTTTTCCGTGTTGAACTTGCCCTCTTGTTTTTTTTTTTTAATTTTCTTTTTAATTTTTAGTTAATCATATTACTTTTCTTACATTTTGTTACAGTGCTAGAAAAACGTTTCGCTCGAAATTTTTCAAGGAGATGAGGTACGTAAGCTTAAAGAAGAAATATCCAACGATTAGAAATTCACATAAGAGTAATTGATTTTAATTCAAATTATATAAATTATACAGACATGAAGTTGCTTAAATACTGCTGCACGCCTTTCAAAAACGTTTTCTGTGAAACGTAATTAAAAGTATAATTTTTGAACTTAATGGGAAAGGATCTAGACCTGATATGTATCCCGTTACTAGAACAAACAACTAATGTATACATCGATATATTGAGTGATTTTAAAATTAGTCGTCTTATAATAATTTCTGACACATGTTCTGAGACAATATTTTTCCGCTATAGCTTGATAAAAATTTCCGCCAAAACTATAGGACACATTTAAGTTATATTTCGTAATTCGTCATGCAATCAATTTTTCTTTAACATGAGTAGAGTAGTAATAACCAGTCTAATAATTCTACATTGCTGAATAATTGAATCAAATACGATGAGAATGTACACTTTCAAAATGTTTTGATTTGTAAGTGTAAGGGTCTAAATAAGATAAATTGATTTGAGTTAGAAGAAGGCTTAATTTCCAGTAAACGAAGTACATGAGCCCCATAGACCTTAGATTTAATTCTTGCACGTGTACGGGCTGAGTTCCGTCACACAAAAATATTAAAATTTATATAAAATTAAGAAAGAGCGAGTTAACTCAGCGTCTGTAAACAATTAATGCAGACTAAGCTCTGTGTTAGACACGAAAATATTATAAAAAGCGAGTACGTTGGAGAAACAGTGATTTTAGTCTAAAATATTCACCACTTTATTTTTTGTTCCCGTTTGTATATTCAAACACAAGATAGTTTTCCCTAGGAAGTGATTGTCATACTATGAATTTTGTTACTAAAAGAACAAACTGTTTCAGTTTTTTTTTTTTTCAAAAACGTGAAATTCATAAATTTGACTTCACAAAAACACTGGGAATGAATCTAGACCAACATAGTTCCTTTTTTTTAAATTCACTTCTCTAAGATATTATTCATATTTTTACCATATTCATATTTCTGGATTGATACTCGCGAATACTTATTATCCGAATTCCTTACCATAAAAACTCGATCTCGTTCGACATTCTCCCTTGAACCTATTGTTAACCACCCCTCAATTTACCCAACTTCTCCGGTCAAAGACCCTTCTCCTACTTCAGCCTAAAATCAGCTGAACTATTCAGGGTCCTTTCACATTTAAGCCATATTATGCAATTTGCAAGATAGGGTCGATCGACTGGTAAATGAAGTCTCCCCTCCCCCAATCCAGTGAATAAATATCTCGTATAAAGCAGTAAGTAACTGCCCCTAAATGCAGCTCGCTGGTATCCTGATTTCACATCAGCTGCCAGTTTTGTTGCTTTCTTTGCTCTATAAGAGGATTTCTGCCTCCAGCTCGTTTAATTCCTATTCCATGCTGACGAGTTCCGAAAAATACGAAACTGCAGTCTATGGATGGAATAAACGAGTTGGTGGTGTATTGCAAACTACTCGTAATTTTGTTTTTTAAAAGAGAGTATCATTGCTCCCCCCCCCCCAAAAATCAATCAATCAATCCATCATAAATGAATAAACATTCGAACGAAGAAATAAATAAAAGATCTAAGGCAGGGATTCAAGTGAAACACCATTGCAATCGCTACTGGAAGTGAATTACATTATCATCAACTTAACTTGGCACTGACGTCACTACGGGTGGAGCCAATAAGAGCTCACAAGCAGTCAGCGATCTCCTCTTATTCGCCAAGTAGGCGGTGACGTTTTATCTAGCTCGTTTTTCAGAGGCAAACGTCACGCTAACGTCACGATGTTTTTATCAAGAAACGTTCTAATGTAATTCATTTCCAGTAGCGATTGTAATTTGCGATCGCCTGTTTCACTTGAATTCCTGTCTAAATGAATAACTTTCATCAAAAATAAAATCGTTTGCAACCTTTTCTTTCACGTAAAAAAGCAAACGTTCTGAATGTCCTTTCTTTTTCCGTTATCAAAAATAATAATAATGATTGAAACTTAAGAATCAAAATAGAATCATCTAAATTGTCATAATCTCACGAAGAAATCATCAGCGCTTCATTTTGATGCAGTTATTGATTTTTGTCAATACTATGTTTACGAGAAATACGAGTAGTATTTTGACTTTTATTGTTGAGCTTTTTTCTACTTCTTGAGACTCACAATTAAGAACATGTTGAGAATCTAATTTTTTTTCAACGTTTGGCTCCAAAAAGTAATATTTAGCGTTGGTGTTTGAGACAAAGAAAAGCTTTTTTTTTTTTTTGATAATATTCATTTGAAGTAAATCCGTCTATAAGTTCAGGATCTGAATTTGCCATAAACGCTAATGTTGAAAAGTTTAAAATGATTTTGATTCAAAATTGAATGAAAAATTATTCACAAATCAAACAAGAAGTTCTGTCAAGAACTAAACGAGCCTACTTTCCCGTACATCGACATCAGCATTCTAGCATCTGATCATTATTCTCTTGATTATCTGAGACTAAAAATTATGTCAAACATACCTTTTTAGCACTTAAAGCTGATTTCTAAAAGCAAAATATACCCCTCTCATCAGATGAAATAGACACATAAAAAGTAAATAAATGAATAAATAAAGTTTTGTCGCACCTTTTAAAGAATGTAACTGTTACAGTTCTTCCGTAGAAAAATTCCTCAATCGTTTTCAAAAAAAAAAATTAAAAGTACAAAGTACATCAAAACACATTTTATCAAAGAAAGAAAAAAAAAAAAAAAAAACTCGTCCGTTGATAAAATGTCTCGAATTTCACTTTTAATCCGTTGCCAGTTGTTAAATATAAATAAAGAATAAAATGCCCTCGTGAATGAAACATTTTTGTTACAAAAAAAAATCGTCTGCCAAAAAAAAAATAATAATAATAATAAATAAAATAAAACAAATGAATAAATAAACAAAAAATCGTCTGCACAGTCAGTCATTTTTTTCTGAGCCTGCATTTCCGCCATGTTTGCGGAGTCGGAGTCGGAATCAGAGTCCTCACAGAAGATTATTCAGAAAAGTACTTTACAAACATTATTTATCAAAACCTTTTTCTTACAAAGTTAGTTTGAAGGAAATCCGACTTTAAGTTCAGGATCAACATTCAACTTAAATTCCCCGTAGGCGCTAATGTTAAATTTTTTTTCTGAACGGTTCAATATTGAACGAAAAATGGTTCAAATCAAAAAGCGAAATATGGGAATGAGCCTCTCCGAGATCTTTCAAACAAAAAAAAAGTTTATTCCATTCGGATGGTTCACTCAGAAGTTATTAGGTGGGGAAAGGTTGCTTGAACGGTTCAATGTTGAACGAAAAAATGTTCAAATTGAAAATTTAAATACGGTAATGAAGTATCCTTGCTTAGATCCTTCGAACAAAAAAAAAGTTTAGTTAAATCGGACTGTTCACTCAAAAGTTATTACGGGTGACAGCTTGATTGAGCGGTACAATGTTGAACGAAAAATTGTTCAAATCGAAAATCTAAATACGGGAATGAAATATCCTTGATAAGATCTTTCGAACAAAAAAAAGTTTGTTCAAATCGGACTGTTCACTCAAAAGTTAGCATCGCGGGACAGGTTGTTTGAACGGTTCAAAGTTGAACCAAAAATTGTTCAAATCGAAAAATCAAATATGGGAATGAGCTGTACTCGCCGAGATCTTTCCAACAAAAAAAAAGTTTGTCCAAATCGGAATGTTCATTCAAAAGTTATTAGGGGGGGGGGGACAGACAGACCGACCGATCGACCGACGGACGACCGACACACAAATTCCCCATCTCAATACCCTACTTTCAAATTTTTAATTTTTCGATATTCATTTTACCTTTTTATTTTTTTAACTTGGCGATATTTTTTGGACTTGGCGATATTTTTTAGATGCATTAAGCTACTTTTAATACTTTTTTCGTCTTTCTTTTATTTTTAACGGGAAAGTAGGCTAAAAATGAAACATTACTTTTTTACACATTTACTCGAGTACAATAATTATCAATAATCAAGCTTTCTAGTGACAAGTTTGTTGTACTTTGCTTTTTTTTTGATTAACAGTTTAGTCTTTTCTCACTGTGTGCGAAAAGTTTATTTATTTTTTAACATTAAATTTAAACTGATATATAAAAAACATTTTCTTTTTGTGTTCAAAGTGCGGGGTAAGAATTGTGTCTGCATAATTTCAACTTTACATTTAGTTATTAATCTGCAAGATTTGAACAGAGACGTATATAGAGGAGGAAAAAGTTTTTTTTATTCCATTACTGAATTATATATCATAATTTTATCTCTATTTCATAATTTGTTTGCAAACAAGAACTGGCATCCCTAGTAGCATCAACTTATCGTATTTTGCTCGGCCGATCATCGAACTCCTCGTAAACTGATCCCGTAATGCACGATGACATCGTTCCAATCAGTATCCGAGCACGGTTTTCGATGAGCTACTTTTCATCGGAAAACAATATCTTTCCGATCAACTTTCTCGATGAAAATAAGTCAAGCATCCAAAATTGATCCTAAATTCATCGGCACGGGACTGCACTGCTCGTAAATTGCTCCAAATCTCATCGTATTTCGAGCAAAACTCATCGGATTTTGCTGCTCGGGTTCTGTTTGGCCGATGAGACAAATTGGAGCAATTCCCGATGAGAACTCATCGAATCCGATCATCGGCCGATGAGAATTTCATCGGGTTTCGATGAATGGCCGATCATCGTTAGATGAGATTATGCTGCTAGGGATGGGCAATCTCTTAGAATGTTGAAATAAGGTGGGCGGCACCACTGGAAGTACTATCAGCCCAGTACAATGAGTGGATGCTGGTAGCAAAGTTCACATCATGAAAATCATACATGATTATGTAAAAGTAAGGTATTGTTATAAAGATGCTTTATTAAGTTTCAATTACTAGAATAAATTTTATAATCAATGACTTGACATAGATTATGCGTACTATTTCCAATTATGTATGTGTGAACTTCTAAGAGTAATATATTTAATGTTTTATTTATTTATTTATTTATTTTTTTATTTATTTATTATTATAATTATTATTATTATTATTATTATTTTTTTTTTTTTTTGACTTTTTCTTGCCGCTAAGAATCTGCTGCCCTAGGCAGTCGCCTAGTCTTGCCAATTGTTAGAAACTGCTCTGTCCCTGTTACAAAACTTCTCGCCCAAAGATCAAATTCAGGCTGGAATTGTTGGTACACGATTTTGATCAACATTTATTAGATGTACACACGTGCTACTTAAAAGTTCATCGCTGTTTGCGGAAAACACAGGGAAAAATAATAAAGCGAATAAATATTTCCTCCTTTTCATCGTGTTTAGAATGATTTCACCTAATGCTTAACGAAAAACTCTCTCAGTATAATTAACAGAGGTAGAATAAATATAAACAATTGAGAAAACGGTTATCTGTTCTGAGATTTTGTTTTGATAGAAGCATTTGCTTCAATCAAAACAAAATCTCTAGAAAAATTTTCAAGCAACATTTACTTGAACTCAATTTTCTATGCGTTTTTAAAACGAAAAGTCGAAACAAAAATGTCATTTAGCATGTTTTTAAAAATTAAAAACAAAAATTTGTTGTTCGTTTTTTTTAGGTATTAAATCTTGTTTAATACCTAAAGAAACTTTGTCTCATTAAATTTTAAGAAAAGTAGAAGATATTTGTGCATAAAAAGTCACTCGTTGTATGAGTTAATTCAGAGTAGTAGTTGGAGGGAACATAAATGAAATTTTTCTTTCGAAGTAACGGAAACATTTCTTTTATTTACCAGCAAGACTCTCATTGAACCGATAACTTAAGGTAACTTAAATTATTCAATGTAATTCATCGTTTATGAAAAAAAACTTTATTTTCTTCAGGATGGTCACTATTCAATGATTACTTTTCCTAATTTTCTATGATTTTTCTCAAAGTTTATTTACGAATGTACAATTATTATTTATTTTCCGTTTAAATAAAATTGCATGTAAAATCTCATTAAAAGAGCAAACAATTAATTTATATTACAATTCTTTAACAAAGAGCAAGTTTCTTTTTTTTTTGCGTTGAAAAATTTTGATTTTGCAATTGGTAACAAGTCTATATTAAGAGAGGTTGAAACATGGAAGTTGAAAGTCATTTATGCGTAGAATAGTTTGAAAGTATTTAACGCTATAATTTTTTGATATGCTCATCGTAACATCCAAAACTTAAACTTTAAGCGTATTATATGCAATTTCAACTAAGAGAAAAGAGAGTCATTACTAATCAATGTGCAGAATTCCCTCTTTCCTTTGTTTCACGGAAAAAGTACTAAAAGCTACTTGAACTGAAATCCTGAAAGCAACATTCAATGAGAAATAGATATTATACCCTTTTTTGTTTAAATAAAGATATTCCAACAGCACGTTTCAAAAGGAGGTTATTTTTTCGAAAATATCTTGATTTTAGAACTTCAGCCGAACTAACTATGAAACACAGCCACTTACCAGCTTATAGATTATTTACAGAAAGTTACTTTAACGGAAGTGTGGAAGAAGTTGCTTTGATATAAAACGAAGCAAAAATAGTGACAGAAATACGTTAATTCTATATTCAGTGCTGTATAGACATTTCCTTGTTTTTAATTACTACTGCATTAATTTTAGTAATGCTATTAACAAGATACGTGTAGTAATTTTTAGACGCTTCTGTACACCAGACTTAATTGATAGCTTCAAAACAGTTCGCAACACTAAACCAAATTAAAGAGTTAACCGCGAAGTCTCAATAGGATTCAGGCAGGCTACACATTGTTAAAAGCAAAGTTCAATGTTTCACCAAAAAAATATTTAAATCTAGCAAATTTGAGTTGCGACATACCATTGGTGACAGATTTCACCAATGTAATAACGCTTACAGAAACTTATCTGCAATAAGATGATTTCAGTTAAATTTTGCTCGATTTAACTAATTTCTTGGTGAAACATTGAACTTTCTTTTTAACTCCGACGTAACAAGGAAAGGGGTTATAAGTTTGACGTGTGTGTGTATCTGTCTGCGGCACTTTAGCGCCTAAACGGATGGACCGATTTTGATTTTTTTTTAAAGGAGTGTTAACCCATTAATGCCTGTCAGTTTTTTTTCCAAAAAAATATATACTGGTTACAAACAGTGTTTAATGGACAGGGAAAATAATAAAAAAATATTATGTAAAAAATAATTTTTTTATTAAGGAAAGAAAAAAATCGTCCCTTAAAAGTTACGATAGACCCCAGAGGGTACATACTTTTTAAACTAAAAATGTTTTCTGCCAACGATATAATATTTAAAAAGATATTTTATAAGAAGAAATAAAATCAGCAATTAACATAAACTGGGAAGCTGGGAATAACTTTGAAAACATAGCTTTTTTTCTTGAGATTGTGAGCGATGTCATTTTTGATAAGGATCATATTAAAACTGCTACAGAACACACTTTACAATGGTTATTTGCTGCAATCTGTTAATAACGAATTGAAACAATACCAAGGTACTAATTGAACACTATTATTTGGTTGAAAAGTTTATTTTGGGAAAATTCAGACCCTTTTTTGGACCGTCCCTAAAAAAGGACGCTGGGCATTAATGGGTTAATCGAGTGTTCTCAGTTAGGTCGGGTCTTCGGATGACATTAACTTAGGAAGATATTTAAAAAAAACTTTAAAAGGTTTTTCGCAATTTTTAAAGTGAAAGAATACTTTGAAATTTAAAACAATAGCACCAAAAGAAATGAAAGAAATTTCTGCGTTTGATTGTTTATGTTTGAAACTTCCATGTTATGTAGAACTCGAATTGTAACGTTTTTTAACATTTACGGTTAAGCCTTTATTGACGCGATTGGATACCAATGTCATTGTTGGCCGATCATGAAAGAAAATTCAATTATTTGAAACGGTTCATCTGTTGCCAGTTTCTGTTTGTCAACAGTTAAAATACTTGTAATTGATCTTAGAATAAGGATTTTCAAATTTCCCTCTTTTTTTAGCCTACTTTCCCGTTAAAAATAAAAAAAAAGACGAAAAAAGTATTAAAAGTAGCTGAATGCATCTAAAAAATATCGCCAAGTCCAAAAAATATCGCCAAGTTAAAAAAATATCGCCAAATCCAAAAAATATCGCCAAGTCCAAAAAATAAAAAGGTAAAATGAATATCGAAAAATTAAAAATTTGAAAGTAGGGTATTGAGATGGGGAATTTGTGTGTCGGTCGGTCGGTCGGTCGGTCGGTCGGTCGGTCGGTCTGTCGGTCGGTCTGTCTGTCCCCCCCTAATAACTTTTGAATGAACATTCCGATTTGGACAAACTTTTTTTTGTTGGAAAGATCTCGGCGAGTGCAGCTCATTCCCATGTTGGATTTTTTGATTTGAACAATTTTTGGTTCAACTTTGAACCGTTCAAAAAACCGGTCCCGCGATACTAACTTTTTAATGAACAGTCCGATTTGAACAAACTTTTTTTTGTTGGAAAGAACTTTTCAAGGGTACTTCATTCCCGTATTTACAATTCCGATTTGAACAATTTTTCGTTCAACATTGAACCGCTCAATCAAGCTGTCACCCCTAATAACTTTTGAATGAACAGTCCGATTTAAACAAACTTTTTTTTGTTTGAAGCATCTCGGCAAGGATACTTTATTACCGTATTTAAATTTTCAATTTGAACACTTTTGGTTCAACATTGAACCGTTTAAGCAACCTTTCTCCACCTAATAACTTTTGAGTGAACAGCCCGAATGGAATAAATGTTTTTTTGTTCGAAAGATCTCAGCGAGTGCAGCTCATTCCCATATTTGATTTTTCGATTTGGACAATTTTTGGTTCAACTTTGAACCGTTCAAACAACCGGTCCCGCGATGCTAACTTTTGAGTGAACAATCCGATTTGAACAAACTTTTTTTTTGTTCGAAAGATCTTTTCAAGGATACTTCATTCCCGTATCTACATTTTCGATTTGAACAATTTTTCGTTCAACATTGAACCGCTCAATCAAGCTGTCACCCCTAATATCTTTTGAGTGAACAGTCCGATTTAAATAAACTTTTTTTTGTTCGAAGGATCTCAGCAAGGATACTTCATTACCGTATTTAAATTCAATTTGAACACGTTTTCGTTCAACATTGAGCCGTTCAAGCAACCTTTCCCCACCTAATAACTTTTGAGTGAACCGTCCGAATGGAATAAATTTTTTTTTGTTTGAAAGATCTCGGAGAGGCTTTCCCACACATTCCCATATTTCGCTTTTTGATTTGAACCATTTTTCGTTCAATAATGAACCGGTCAGAAAAAAAAATTAACATTATCGTCTACGGGAATTTAAGTTGAATGTTGATCCTGAACTTAAAGTCAGATTTCCTTCAAACTAACTTTGTAAGAAAATGGTTTTGAAAAATAGTGTTTGTAACGTACTTTTCTGAGTAATTTTCTGTGAGGACTCTGATTCCGACTCCGACTCCGCAAACATGGCGGAAATGCAGGCTCAGAAAAAAAATTACTGACTTGCAGACGATTTTTTGTTATTTATTCATTTGTTTTATTTTATTTATTATTATTATTTTTTTTTTTTTTTGGCAGACGATGTTTTTTTTTTTGTAACAAAAATTTTTCATTCACGAGAACATTTTATTTTTTATTTATATTTAACAACTGGCAACAGATTAAAAGTGAAATTCGAGACATTTTATTAACGGACTAGTTTTTTTTTTTTTCTTTCTTTGATAAAATGTGTTTTGATGCTCTTTGTACTTTTATTTATTTATTTATTTTATTATTATTATTATTATTATTTTTATTTATTTTTTTTTTTTTTTGAAAACGATGGAGGATTTTTTCTACGGAGGAACTGTAACAGTTACACTCTTTAAAAGGTGCGACAAAACTTTATTTATTCGTTATTTACTTTTTATGTCTCTATTTCATCTGATGAGAGGGGTATATTTTGCTTTTCGAAATCAGCTCTAAGAGCTAAAAAAATATGTTTGACATAATTTTAAGTCTCAGATAATCAAGAGAATAATGATCAGATGCGAGAATGCCGATGTCGATGTACGGGAAAGTAGGCTCGTTTAGTTCTTGACAGAACTTCTTGTCTGCTTTTACGACTAGCAATTTTACTAGTAAGGATTAGCTTTCCTTTTCCGTGTTTATCATGTCCTCTTGAAAACAATTAAATAAATTTAAAGGGAAGTTAGTTTTAATATAAGGTAGGCAATAAGGATTTTTTTTGAACTTTTAATTTAATCTTAGTTCTTGTTAAGAGTGTATAGTTACTCAACCACGAGGATTTTGATCTAAATTGCTTAATTTGCATAGCAACTCAAAAGAACTTCGCCCCAGTATTTCTTTTCGATTTCATGGGAGTTTTCACATATTATACGGAGTTCAGTCTGCTTTCGTATCTAAATGCGTTTCACAAAGTGAGAGCCTTACACTTCTTTTATTAGAAATTATGCCCTGCTACTATGAGTTACCTTTCATTTCGGGACATGGACTACCATCATAAGTGAAAACTAAATTTTTAAATCTGCACCAGAGAAGTTCCGCTATAAATACTAAGATACGTTTCGTGGTAAAAATGCAGTTACTGTACCATACATAACAATTGCCCCTCCCCCTTTTATTATCCAGACTTGGAGAACGTTTCGTTATCAGTCATATGCAATATGCATTCTCGTACCTCCAAGAACGCTTTTCTGGAGGTCACGGGAGATCAATGTGACCTCTCAAAAATGTCTACATTCTGTGAACGATGTCTACTGATTCAACAAATTTCGAAACTTTTTCGTAATCCTGTATTAGTGTGTGAGTGTGTTGTTTATTCAACGACGGTGCTTGACTTACAAAGCCGGACATAAGTCAAAATCTGAAAGTTTGATAAAAGTTGTTTTCAATATTCTTTAATTTAAATCAGATAACTGTTTTAACAATGGAAAACCTAAAAACTTGTTAGCCGAACTCATTAATTACGCTTACTCTTGGTCGCTATAAATTATATTGTCATTCAATAAAGCATCGTTAATCAATATACCGTGCATTAACCGATCGTATTTATTAGAAGTCTTCAAAGAACACTACTGTAGTCATTCCAAATTATGAATATTCATGACATTAGCCCAAAAATTAGGTAAATAATTCGCAATCGCTGTTCAAACCTCGTCTTCTTTTGATAATGAATTCCGGTCGTTTACACAAGCGCGAAACTTTGTTCTGCTGTGCTGTCATGTTTGCGGCCCAACTTATCGGCCCGTCTCCCGTTATCCGTAATCTGTTTTTGCGTGTCCAAATGACATCTCTCCAAAGAGCATAATATATGAAAGATGGACATTATCAGCTGTTGCACCTCAGTCGCTGCAAAACGATACGCTAATTGCAACACCTTGTTTTGCGTCTGTTGCTGCCCTCAAAATCCAAAATGTTTCACTAACAAAATGATATCTCTTGTTGAGGTCCGAAAATTATGCTTCAAAACAATTTTTCAGAGGTTTAATCTGAAATTACGCGCGATGCAATTTCGCTTAAAGCACATTGTACTAATAGAAAATTCTTCGGGAGTAATGCAGGGTCCGGTACAATAAATAGGAAGATATAATAGTGACAGAACTTCGAAACAAATTGAAAATTTTACTGAAACATTGAAAGCAAAGAACAATGTATGCCATTAACTATACCGCATATACCACTAATTGTTTTTGAATATGACACTACAAATGATCGCCATCACGATGTACTTTTAGTTTTAAAAAAATTATCTGTCTGTGCATGGACATAATTTTCAAAATTCTTTCCGGCTTGCACAAAAATCATTGAAGTAGTTCCCGTCCGCTGTGAGACTGTCCAGCTGTGGACAATAAGATTTTCTGCTTTTAAACAACATTGAACTCAACTAATTATTTTTATAATGCTGATTTTACAAAGTACCAAACAGTCGCCTACTTAAATGTAGTCGAATAGTAAAAAGGAAATAATGCTTTCGTGCTGTGGACAATTACATTTTCTGCTTTTAAAAAACAACCTACTTGAGACTTCTAACTAGTGAACAGCAATATCGCACCGATGTTTACATGACCTTGATATTGTCTCATGTGTTTTCTTCAAGTCACCCACATACAAACGAAACTCTACACTAAAAGGCTTTTTACATCTTTTAAACTAATTTTTAATCACTTTCGCATTTGACGACCTTCCGCTGTAAGTTTCGCCTCCGAGGGCTCTCAAGCTCAAGTGTCAAATAACGGATATGGCGTTCACATGATCGAAAACATGACCCGTGTCATAAATCAATTTAGCCAAGTACGTGATGCAAGAAAACTTGGAATGAAATGACTGTAAAGAGCGTAAATGATTTTTCTTTTACTTTGGTGCTTAGCAGTGATGTCGAAAATGACGCAATTTGAAAATGCTCACCATAACACCGTTTTAACGAGAAAATTGCTATCTAGTGTTTTCTTATTGCAAATTTCTTTACCCCATAGTCCATACAACATGTCAAGGAGATTAAAGAGGAGGAGCTAAATCTCTGCTATCTAAAAGTGGCAACGAATTCTCACCCGCCGCCAGAGGACGCTAGCTGAAACGCTCCCTATCTCCTACGGGAATCAATGTAAATGATACTGAATCTGTCATCTTTTTAAATGCTGCTATGGGGAAGAAAAAAAATGTTTTTTCAACTGGATTTTGGTGTAAATCTTCGATTGACATTATGAATTAAATATGAATTTCATCCCACGAAAATAGGTGCCGTATTCTTTGAGAAATAGGTTTAATCGAATGCACTTACCAACTTGCCAAATCTGACAGAATCTGTCATTTTAAAAGACTGCTGTTTGGCAAGAATATATATTTTTTAATCGGAATTTTGCTCAAACCATCGATTAACATTATGAACTAAATATGTTTAATAAATACATTTAAACTAATAATTATTTTGTCTACTAAATATATTTAATTAATAACAAAATTAAATTCTGACATAATTTATTTTTTACCTCATGCTTAATTTATCAACAATTTAGAGAACTGATTCTCAGCAAAAATTATATCGTACAATGCAAAGAAAATGTCACATACAGTCGCATATATGTCAAATTTGGCAAGTAGCTAGATGCCGTCGATTAAACGTCTTTCTTAAAAAGTACGGCAAAATTTCAGTGGGGTGGATCAAAGTCATATTTAGTTCATAATGTTAATCGATGGTTACACCAAAATCCAGTTGAAAAAAAAATTTTTTTCTTTCCCATAGCAGCATTTAAAAAGATGACAGATTCAGTATCATTTACATTGATTCCCGTAAGAGATAGGGAGCGTTTCAGCTAGCGTCCTCTGGCGGCGGGTGAGAATTCGTTGCCACTTTCAAACTAGCGCATCCGTAGAACATTTCTCTCCTTCTTTCTACTCCGTGCAACATGTATAGCACCAAGTTTCAATGACTTAGGTACTTCTATTAAAATGAGCTTTAGATAAGCCTAAATATGGTAACTTTAAAAACAGAAGTGGTATGGTAACTTTAAACTAGCTTATTTCCCGGCGTTGCCCGGGTGCTTATTAATATAACATAGCTAATTATGATTGTTTAACTTATTTGATGCTAAAATGAAGTAGGAGAGCCTTAAATTGATGATTCATTATTAATCGTAATCTTTGTTGGAAAATACTCATATTTAAATGTGTTAAATTTTATAAATCTGTATTCTTAAAAACTTATCTCAATTACTCTATGCGTTCAAAAATGAAGAAAAGTGGTCATTTTGAGACAAAAAGTTTAAATTTTGAGCTTTTTGGATTTTATTTAAATTTCAAAACTCCCGCCCATATGAATTCTAGTGCATTAAGGAACCTCTGTGCCAAGTTCGATAAAAATCCGACAAAAACTGGATTTGTACAAGGAACGAACATACAAACAAACTCATCCATTTTTATACATATAGATTTCAAAACCTATGAACTTGTAAACGTCAATTAGTTTCATGAAGTTTATTTAAATTATTAAAGATTTTAGTGGGAGAACCCGTCATTTCGACTTTTTCCAGCAGGAGATTGAACTGTGATTGTTTATATTTGCTTAGTTGTTGGATGTTTAGCAATTGTTTCCTCCTGTTTTGTACATAGTTGTTTTGCACATAATTTTCATATACATTATACAAAGTTATAATTTTTATAAATAATTTGCTGCAACTCTTGATTTCGAAAACAAATTCATTAGAAATGAATTCAAGTTTTTATTTATATTTTTATGACCATCCTTAAAATTTGTAGGGTCAGGTGGTGGAAAGTGGGGCTAAAATTGAGCCTTTTTTTAGAAACGGTCCCCAAAATCACATGATTGAATTCATTTTAAGGAAACTTTGGTTGTATTTTGTATACATTGGGTTCATATAGATTAAATATGAAGCAGAACGTTTCACTTTGTTTGGTTGTTTTTTCTCAGTGATGCATTTCAAGTATCATGTGTTGATAGCCCCACTTTCCCCTATGGTGGGGGAAATTGGGTCTATATTAGAAATTTGTGTACATTTTAATAAAAATGTGTAAGTATTGATTTTGACATAAGTATACAATGGCATTAAAGTACCTTAATTTTAGTTAAAGTTACAAATGTACGAAAAAAATTTCTTACCTGTTATTTAACGAATGAAACAATGTGTCATCAGTTTTATTCTTTTTGCTGTCATTCACAATGCTGAAAAATTCTATAACAGTCTGAAACTTTTTTTTGAAAACGCGCCAAATTCCGCCAAGCTTGGCGACACTTGGTGATTTTTTCGTCAAATTTGCTAACAAAATAAGTCGCCAAAAGTGATGCCAACATGGCGATATTTTGTCAATTTCTAGCCAAGCCCAAAGACTCCCATGTTAAACTGTTGGCAAAGCAGGGTAAACAGCAAGCAAGTAAAGTTTAACATGTAATTTAACAGAATAAAAGCCAATTTTAGCAAGATAATAAAAAATAAGCACATAAAATCATAAAAATAGTACTAATTTACTAAATGTGCAACGCCATCGTAAACCCTCTGGAAAGTTTAACCATAGACCCACTTTACCCCACCTCAGAAAACACCTCACAATAAAGAGTATCATAAACTTAAGTTTTATGTGTTTATGTAGGGCTGATCCTTAGATATTCTACTGCAAGTCTATATCAAAATTAATAGCATTTGCCAATGAATAATGATACTAGAGGAAAGTTTATAAACACCTTCTTACATATCACATTCAATGAGCATAAAACAACACTTTGTAAGCATTTAATTTGCTTAGAGTGTTCTAAAACTAACATTTAAGTATTTGTTATCATCTCAATTTATGTCTTATAAAAAGAATCAACAAAGTGTTTTAATCAGAAAAGAGAAAATTGATTTCTTTTCAATATAGCCCCACTTTCCCCCATAGACCCACTTTCCCCCACCTGACGCTATTTATGAACCTCCCCGGATTATGCTACTTGTGATTCTCAATGTGAATAATAATAACCTAGTTTATTACAAAATATTGTTCCTTAACTTATTACTATTGGTCGGAAACAAGAAGTTTAGAATTTCAAATTTTTTATGACTTTTACTCGCATTGTAACTAAAAAACTTCTGTTTCTTCTAGTAAAAGTGCCCGCAACATAAAAAAACCTGATCTGCCATCACGATTTAACTCTGATGTACGCTTCCATAAACGAAACATTTGATTGAGTAATGTTAATAAAAAAAAGAATTATACATTTTTTTCATGTCGTCTGTAACCCAATGTTGCATTGTTTAGTTCTTCCATTATTTTTTTCCCGTGACATCATAAGCTGTTACGTCACACAACAGCTTCCACTTAAAAAAACAAATTTTTGCCTCTGAAGAATAGAAAGAATTTCTTAACTATTATTGCTGTCCACTCAAGTTGCACAGCGGCATTATAAAAGATTTTTCAATGCCCTTAAAAAACAAAAAGATGCCATCCGAGTTTTGAAAATATCGGGTAATTGATGCCCAAACCTCACGAGACTTTTGTTTTTTTAAGAACACAAATGAAATTATTTTTTGTGAGCGGAATATTCAAAGAAATTGGTACCATTCATTTTGTGTCTGAGTAAGAATTTGCGGTTACAGAATTAAACTGCATATCATGATAATTTATTCTACCTTTTTTACGATTATTTCAGACAAATTAATTTTATCAAACAAAGCGAATTTAGGGATTTAAGAACTTTTTACATATGCTTTTATTTGACGGAAAATAAAATCCATGTGGCATACTTATTCCCGATTTGAAATTATTTTACTTCATTATTTTATTTATTTGCTCCATTTAAAATTATTTAAATTGTAGCGTTTTTATATCTAATATTTTAACCATTAAATTTGGAATTCTCACAAAATATAAAAATAAACTTAAATTCGTTTTTGAAAAATTGTAAGTTTTCACAATCAAGAATGACAACCAGGTGTTCACTCTATTTTTCTATAAAAGTTGTACTGTTGCAAAACTTTAGTTTACCTTTATATATGATTTTTTATTCATTTAAATTACTATAATAAAGTTATTTATATTTCAAATACTTCTTAGGAACCGCAGAAACCAACTAATATTTGTCGTCTGCAATAATGATTGTTTAAAATTAATTTATATTTTTATTTCAGCTGCAATTTCTTTAGAGTCAACCCTGGCAGCA
This sequence comes from Uloborus plumipes, assembly GCA_038373865.1. Taxonomy (NCBI): domain Eukaryota; kingdom Metazoa; phylum Arthropoda; class Arachnida; order Araneae; family Uloboridae; genus Uloborus; species Uloborus plumipes. The sequence goes on from JAXGGA010002680.1 coordinate 21,667, forward strand.
TCGTAAAAGTGAGATTGCGAACTGTGTAGCTTTCACAATGCTGCCAGGTTAAGTTTAACCAACGCCTCCTACATACTAAATGCTTACTGGTTTCTGGTTTTTAGCACAGAGTAAAATTTCTCCCTTGGTTCACGAAGCACTGCCATCTATCGGAGTGCTTCGAGACAGAGATTAACCATTGATTGATTTCTAAATTTAAATAAAAAAATTAACCAATAAAAAATTTAATTCAAATTTTGTTTGGATTTATCACCATAACAACGGCATCATCGGATTGCTGCAAGGTGGCGCTTAAAGTGGAACAAGTGTCTCCCGTAGCGAAGCAAATGTAAAAGTCATTTACTATTTAGGAAGCGTTAGTTTAACCCATTGAAATATAAGAATACATCGATATCTTATATTATATATCGATGGTTTGATCAATGATTTATCGCAAAGGGAACAACTTCTATCGTTTCTCTGCCATCCTTAAAAAGACAAACAAGGCTGTTTCCTTGCTACGTTCAATAAAATTCTATATGCGTATATATCTAAGTATTGAATTAAGTCTTTTACGCTATTTTTCATTGAGAAAGTTTTTTGAATTGATATTTCTTTCAGCTCTGGCAATAACACCGGTATTCTCCACGCCGTTTTAACCGACGCTTAAGTTTTAAGCGAGGTTTAACACGAGGCTGCAAAAAAAAGCGTATTCTCCAGTCCGGCTTAGCGAAAAGATGCGTCACAACACGCTCTTTTTTGAGCTTCGCTTGAGCCCCCGACTTCGGCCGTAGCCTACGAAGATCGCGCTCCGCTTTACACCAGCCTGTAATTTTCCCTCAAAAAGCGAGGGACAGGGGCAAGGAATTTCGCCGCCAGATGTCGCGTTAGCAGTACCAAACAAAGCGCTTTTATAATGAAACCCTACGGGATTTTGAGTGTCAGACTTGGTAGATTTTTCAAAAATTATGGGCATTTTTTTTCAAAATTTCAATTCACTAGCATTGTAACAACTCAGGTTGATCTCCAAAAGCTACTGAAAAGAAATTTTTTTGCTTGGAAATTAAATTAACGCTAGATGAACACGACTCTGTCAGTAATTGCGCTTCAGCTTAAAAAATGAACAAGTTACTTTTGAAAAAGCAAAAAAATTTATCTTTTTTTAAAAACAACATTTTTTCTAGGATTTTCAATCCTATGTGAAGTTATCAGCTGCCACTTAGTTGTTTCTGCGTTTTGCTAAATGTATTTTAAAACTTTAGGACGCAATAAAAATGCTTTAAAAACTAATAATGCATCACAAAAAAATATTATTTTCCCATACATATACATGAGTGCAGCAGCAAACAAGTCTTATGCACTTTCACCCCATGATTTTTTTAAAAAAAGTAAGTTATTTTTAAAAAGTTATATTAATTTAATTCCGTTTTTAATATTTTTAACTTTATTTTTTAAAAAGAATTATGAATTTAAATTTAAAAAATTGTAAAAATATTTTATTCAGAGAAATAAAACTTGTCAAATAAAAAAATAAACGAAAATTAAAGAATAATGAAAATGAAAAAATAAATAAATAAATAAATAAAGATTTAAAAAATCATTAATTTTTAACTCTGAAATATGGTGGGGGGGCACTAACGATGGATCCTTTACTTTTGAAAGTGAGAGAGCAGTCATCCTCTTTATCCCCTGTACGAGCCGCCTATGCTTCGAATGCCCCCCCCCCCCCAAAAAAAAAGCCCGAGACCCCACCAGAAAGTGAAAGAGAAAATCTTTAAAGCTTTTCCCCGTAACAGTTTAGGGGACGGCATTATTTCAACTTGGCCCATCCGCCATCCCTCAAGCACCTCCGTAAACGAGACTCCCTCAAAATGATATAAAAAATGAACAAACAAATAAAACTAATATTAGCTTGCCTAAAAAATAGCTACAACGCAATCAGCGCCAGGAACACCCCCCCCCCCCGTTAGTACACCCCGTTAGTCCCACACTGAAATGAGTTCTTTCAAGGCCAAACATTTTTGTATCGGGGCACACTATACAAGTAGGTGAATGAGGAGCAAAGTGAAATAGAGGGGCAAAGTGAAATGGAGAAATATTTTCAGTTTGCAGCGCCACGTTTCAAGCAATATTTTAACTAAGTTCCTGAACATTTTGTTGATTCCTGTCAGGAACTAAATACTTCTGGAGATCAACGAAAAAACTATACAAGTGGTTTTTAGAATTTGATTCACTTATTGTAAAATTCGGAGGTTTCGAAAAATATTTATTGTCATTAAAATTCTTGTATTTATCATTTTAAGTGCTAATTAGGATCTACTAATATCCAGGGCAGTACTTATTTAGTTCATGTTAAGCATTTTTTGAATTTAAATGCTCAATGCAATTCGTCAAGATGCTCGCTGGGCAAAGTGGATGATGCAAAGTGAAATAGCTGTTCGCTTCTGTTTCCGTTGCTTTTGTCGGATGTCTGTGCATCCATAAGCTCACAACTTTTTTGCATTGATAAAGGCGTTCCTTGTAACGCCGAAACACGTGTCTGCAGTATCCCTGCTCATTTGTGCATCGTAACGTTGTTATTTTCTGTACATCTTTAGCACAAAGGTATTTGTAAACTTTAGCTCATTTTGTTTACTTATTCATTAATGTTTTTTTTCTCACTCATTGTTTTACATTACTCTATTATTTGATTGATAAATATTTCATTCACATAAGATGTGTGAAAGTAAACATTATAAAATAACAAGAAACATATCGCTGTTGAAAATGACAAAATTTTAATCTCATGAATAAATTAAGAAAAAAAAAGTGTGGCACTTAATATCTTAAACTAGCGATTATTTAAAAAGAGTGCAAGTTGCTCGGGATAAAAATCTTATGTGCTTTGCCCGTTGGCCCCGTTATCAATATTGTTGGTATTAGATAAAGATAAAAATACCATCGAATGAATCGGAATGAATTTCATATCAATTTCAGAGAAGCCTTATCATTCAAAATTCTCATTAAGATTATTATTAAAACAAGCTGCGTGCCCTGGCGTTGCACGGGCTACCTTAGAAATGAAAGCGATGTCAAGTGACACATCCGCTTTCGGCAAAGCAACAAACTCGCCGCCACGGCGGCTCGCTATGGCCAGCGCCCTCTACACACAATGACAGTTGCCAAAACAATACTTTTAACAAACGCCATGTCTCGAGAAGAGCGAATTTGAAGATTTTTTTAAATTTCTTCCGAATTTCTTTATCAAACCTTATGTTAATTAAAACTAATTATGCCTGAAAAATTACGATCGATCGGTACCTGGTTCGACGTTCAGCTCATTGGCATTCAGGAGAAAGAAACAGGACATAGATACATAGAAAGATACTCAGTTTTCAAAAAAGTAGAGTACTGTTCATAGCAACCGTATACAACTATTCTCAGGAAATACTGGTTCGAATTAAAAATTCTTTTTGTGTTGAACAGCCCATTTTATCAGGAAGGCTTCAGGCTAACTAACATTGCACAATATGTAAGGAGTTATTATTTTAGTTTAAAAATAATTCTGGTTGAAAAGCACGAGCGGATTAGTTTCCACTCTCCTCGAGAGATGGCATTCATTGGAAGTATTGTTTTGGCAACTGTGTGTAGAGGTCGCTGGCCGCAGCGAGTCGCCGTGGCGGTGAGTTTTAACGGACTCCGTAATAAATTAGTAATTATTGCAAAAGTTATAAAAACACAAAAAACATTGCTGAAATTTTATTGAAAGTCACAAAAATGGAATACAAAATTTACATAAAAGATGTCCCCATGATATTATCAGTATTATTTTTTTAATTTACCTTTAAAAAAACCTGAGTAAGGAATTTTTTTCAAGCTTGGACTAGCAAAAATAATGGATACCGGTCAATTTTTGTGCTGACCGGCAGCGGTTTACTGGACCACTAGTTGTGAATTGCTGATTTAGAAAAACTGATTGCTGATTGATGACGTGTATATTCGTGAAATCTCATTTCACTTTTCACTAAAAATATTTTTACTTTTTTAAAGGCACTTTCAGATAATTTCAATTCTATTTTTTCTCTAAAACAGAGAAGCAAGAAAATTTTAAAATTATGGATACAAAGCAAATTTTTTCAAAAGTGAAAGGGGGCTATATACTCAATTCATATTACATCGAAAAGCGACAAAAAACCATACGAACTGTAAAAAAAGATATTGATAAATCGATTAACTGTAGTAAAACATTCATTTTTGTGTAAGACAGATTTTAAAAATGTTTTTAAAGTGCGAATTTGCAAAAGAAGTATGTATCGCTTACATCTGATTTGGAGCTACAAGAAACGCCTTTATCAATACAGAAAGATGTTGTGTTGTGTATAAAAATTGTACGATTTCAGAAATTTTTTCACAAACACATATATTTTTGTCTGAAAAACATAACTTAGTGTTTTTAGTATGAATCTGACAACAACATGTATGACCTTGAGAGAGTTACTTTAAATTCGGAAAAAGAGACATTTTACTACCAAAAGACCCAGTGGTCGCACCCAAAAGTGATGGCGTCCGCCCTTAAATGATGAAAACGCTCCCCCCCCCCCGGCTAGAGCAAAATGAGCCTACCTAGGGAGTCTCGTTTACGGAGGTGCTTGAGGGATGGCGGATGGGCCAAGTTGAAATAATGCCGTCCCCTAAACTGTTACGGGGAAAAGCTTTAAAGATTTTCTCTTTCACTTTCTGGTGGGGTCTCGGGCTTTTTTTTTGGGGGGGGGGGGCATTCGAAGCATAGGCGGCTCGTACAGGGGATAAAGAGGATGACTGCTCTCTCACTTTCAAAAGTAAAGGATCCATCGTTAGTGCCCCCCCCCCCCACATTTCAGAGTTAAAAATTAATGATTTTTTAAATCTTTATTTATTTATTTTTTCATTTTCATTATTCTTTAATTTTCGTTTATTTTTTTATTTAACAAGTTTATTTCTCTGAATAAAATGTTTTTTCAATTTTTTAAATTTAAATTCATAATTCTTTTTAAAAAATAAAGTTAAAAATTTTAAAAACGGTATTAAATTAATATAACTTTTTAAAATAATTTACTTTTAAATGCGCTTTGAGCCGACAGATGGCGCGTTTGCAGTACTAATTTTTTTCATCCCCTTTTAGCTTTAGAAATAGGTCGAAAATTACAGGCTGGTATAAAGCGGAGCGCCATTCCACGTAGGCTACGCTTCGGCGGTTTAAGCGTGGGTCAAGCGTAGATTTCCTTCCCATCATCCTTTTCTCGCAAACAAACATGGACGCCAGTCGTTTGGATCGTGTAGAACATTTTGAGTTGGACTTATTTGAGGAATAAAACAAGACTCAGAATCAGTTAAAATGAAAAATAATTCGCTAACTAATTTAAAAAAAGCCATTAAAATGCAGAATAAACCAGCAAATAAAACAAGCTGCAAAATAACGTAAAAATTTGATCCGTCAAGTAAACATACAGAAATAGAATTGAATGCCAAGTTGTAAAATAGTCGCCAACAAATTAACTTTTAATATTGTCTTTATTTATTATCCGAACAGTTTTCTTTCGCAACGGAGATAACACAAGGGTTGCCGTAAATCTTAGATGGCCCTATTCTCGCCAAGCGAAAATTTTACTGGTCAGAAGATAATGTGACGTAAAATTAAGCTTGTAATTATTTTTTCTTAAAAACACGAAATATTATGTTTTAATTGATTGTTTATGACTTGGAATTTTCCCAGCAAAAGTGCGGTGGACAGTATAATTACTATGCTCAGCCCCTTAATGCTAGACACCACAGAGTGCAACCACTCAATTATGCGTTTATATTTTTCGTAATCTGTTAGGCTCAATAATAGTACTTCTATTTCGATAGCTGTAAAGTTGCTCTTTTGAGTCATCGTATTATTTATTTTACGAAAGATTCAAATAGAAGAGGAAAGATATAGAAGCACGCTTCGCATAAAATGAGATAAACAAACAAAATCAAGCGGTTAAGGATGCAGTTAACAAATAGAAAATGTCACGTGAGTCATTATAGCCAATGGCGATTGCCGTTTCATTTCGACTTCAACTAACACTCCGCTCTCTTAAGCGGCTCTTAAAACGACTTGGAGAATACGCAAAACGTTTAATACGAGTTTTAGCTTAAAACTCGATTTGGATAGTCCGAGTGTTATCTCTGCGGTGAGATGGCATTGAGAATACGGCCGTATTAGTGATACAAAAGCGTATCTCTGAAGAAAAAAAAAAAAAGTTTTAAGATAAATGATTATTTTTGCAAATGATCACTGCATAAAAAGTATCTAGAAGTGATGCATCGGAAATTGAAACCTCATATGTAGCTATTGTTTTACAGCTATGCTTCAGCTGCAGGAAGTGAATTTTCATACGAATCTTACTCTTTCTCTCCAAAAGTGTAGAAAATATATTACACTTCTTGCGCCCAGGCTTCTGCGAAATTATGTAAGAAGTTACTTGGCAAGCTTGGTGTATTAGCATTATTATTTTCTCTAAAAGGGCAATGTCAATTTCTTACGTTTTTTCTAAGCATTGTTTGAAAGCATAAAGCATTTCATAAGCTATGGAAACGATTGATGTGAGAACTTTTATTTTGAGAATGGCGTACAGGGCAAAAAGGAAATATGCTTTACGTCATCTGACAGTTTAAGGTTTCTACAGCATTTAAATGTTGGAATGTTTTATGAAACCACAAAATACAGATTTTGTTCAATTTGTTTGATTCACTATTTCTTCCTAAACTTAAAATACATGTTGTTGACATCGTATCACAGTTAATCATTCTGAGGACATACGAGATGCATTCAAATTCTGAGGCCTCCAATTTTCTTTCTAACTAACTACTCACTCGAAAACTATAAAACTGGTGTAACCTCGAATCAATCACCCTGCAGACGTGCACACTTCTCACAACGTCGACGCCATGATTCCATCGCTGCTGCGAAGGTTTATTTAGGAGTCTGTTTTGACCACTAAAAAATCACTGAAGCAATAGCAGCACTGCTGGTATATTCGCAGACCACGGAGAGTGAGTGTCTTTGATTGTTGTAAACAGCAAAAAGTCACTAGCAGACAGGTCAGGTGAGTAGGGAGCACGAGAATACCACGTGTCGCATCACGCAAATTCAGAAAACAAATGATTGCACGCTGTTCAAGTAAGGGAAACGTAGCCATTTTAAGTGTTTAAAACAGCTCTCATTCACGACGCTGTTGCTACAATTCCATCTGTCGTAGAGTGCTACCAGCTCTGTGACGTATTGTCAACGCACGCACGATCATTTTTAAACATCGCACATGTTTCTATTTCTTTCCAGTATGCAGATTACAAACCGGAGGCATTAGAACTTGCACCTCGTAGGGTGCCAGTCAGGGGTGTCCCTATTTTTTCCACACCGAAAAAAAAAGGAGGAGAAAACCGCTCTGGATAAAACATCATTTTGTCCATTACGTTCACTTTTTTTCAGTAACTGAAGAAGAATAAAAGTGAATAACTTAGCACTAACAAATAAATATATTGATTCTTCCGACTGAAGAAACATTTTTGCATCAAATTATCACGCAGTTAGTTGTATATACACACGAGTATGTGAAAAAAAATGATTAGTTTATTTAAAAGTTGTTTCTTTTTTATGGTAGCATGTTTATGAAACAGATGGATATACTAAAATTAAGTTAATATTTATTTCGTATAACAACCCCTCCCCGCTATAGTCCAGGTCTGTTCCCATGTGAAGTCCAAATATTCAGTGAATTCAAAAAAGTACAGCAGGGGTTCCCAATTTCAAACGGACTATGAAGTCAGGGGCAATTAGTTAAAACAGCAACCAAAGGATTTCTATGAGTCCGGCATTAAGTGACTGGTGTCACCATAGGCGCCTGGTTGCCTACAAAAAATTGTACGGTTTTGGGGGTCAATATAGGTGTACGGTTTTGGGAACGGGACCCCAAAAGCTTTTTATTTTTTATTTCTGTAATTTTCTAAAATGGAGCATGGCCTCAAAAATCGGAACAAATATCCACCGTAGATTCCTCTCATCCTATTCAAAGTTTCGTTCGAACAAAATAACATGAGAAAACATATTTATTTTTAAAATTTACTTTTCATTTTCGTGAAATAAAGTACTATTTTAATTTCTACTCTTTTTTTGTTACTACTAGGTTTTACTACTTTTTGAGTTAGTGAATAAAATAGGCCGAGCAGAGTGTTAGCATAATATTAGATATTTCTTTTCGTTAGAAAAGATAACGTATTTGCTACTGCCTACAACTGAAATAATTCGTGGAACAAGCTATCATGATAAGTATATTAATAGATAAATTGATCGTTTAACATGATTGACAGCTAGATTGTTCATGGAAAAACAGAAATAGATCAAGGTATTACCTAGATAAATATTGTTTCTCCTATTTTCCTTTTAACAATTAGTGAGTCAGATGTTTTGTGGAATTAGTTAGTATTTTATAAGCTGTCATCCCGTCTTTCTAATTTAAATAGGGTTAAAAAACTAGTTATCTAAACCGGAAATATTTTCTCTCCTTTTTTTCAATTTCTTCTTTTGTAATTTTATATAAAGCAGCTGCAATTCATAAAGCATGAAAATGAGTGAGTGAGAAGGAGAATAAAAATATAAATCAATAGTAATAAAAGTTTTTATTTGATTTGTTTCCATAATGATAGTTTTACTTTGGGAAAAGGTATACAGATACAAACTTCCCTTACAATCAAATTTCTTTTTAAATAGAAAAATATCACATGCCATAGGAGCAACATAATTGTCACGTTAAAAATTTAACAAATCTTTCACGTACAAGTAGACAGTTGTAAGTAAATCCGATGACATTTCAAAAACAAAAAAGAAAAAAAACCAACAACATGGGAATCAAAGCATGATTCCAATTATAGAGGCTTTGTTTGAAACATTTTTAAGTGTTTTCTTCTTTGTTTAAATCAAAGTAACAACATGATGAAACATCAAAAGAAGTTAAGATATAAAGTAGACTTGTATTTTCAATAAAAAATTAAATGCATAGAAACTAATACTATTTTTTAATTTTTGTGAAAAATGATGCCATAAAAAATATCCTAGGAAAAATCAGATTACGGACATTCATAAAAGAATTGGAGCCCGAAAAACTATTTTTCATTTTTATTTTTTTGGCAATGATTAAAAAATTTGTCCATTTCCACAATAACAGATCAAGTATGATAAAAGCTAATAAGTTAAGGTTTGTAAAGTTTCTTTTTCTTTTCTTAAGGTTAAATTGGTGTTTAACCTTAAAAACCAATTTTTAAGGTTAAGGTTATTTGACGCTTGATTTGCACTATATTGTTGAGAGATTGTGTGAATCAAGCAGCAGAGATTCAGAAAGCTAAACATATTTAATACAGAATATGGGGACAGCAAGACATATAGAAAAATAGTGGAACACTGTTAACCAAAATGTGCCTCCTGAAATAGGTTAGGGGCTGGATTTTCAGCATCTAGTGAAAGATCACAAGTTTTCTTCTAGATTAAAGATAATGGATTAAATTTTCGAGAAATTCACAGAAAGCTGCAAAAAGGAATAGACACAGTTTACGCTTCTTTCAAAATAATTTTTTAGACTAAATCTAAGGATTAAATCAAACTACCTTTCCAAATAGTACCAGTGTTATAAACTATTTGAGTTTCATTTTGAAAAAAAAAAATCTCTGAAGCTTGCTTTGAAGTTTTTAGTGCAGTCCATTTTGGGCAACGACCAAGGAACAGACCGTAAAAGAGATGGGTCAACTATTTGAACTAAGATCTTAGCGTTACTAAGATCAAAAAGTGGAGGTCAACGGCCAAGAATAGAACAACCTGGTTGAATCTTTTAAAAAGGGCAATGGCCCGCAATGGGCTATGATAATATTCTTTGATAATTCATGGGAAAACTTTTATGTTTCAACTAATTTTTATTTGTGAATTTTCTTCACAGATTTCAACACATGCAGTTTTTTCTATTGGAGAGTAGGCTGGTCTGCGGCTGTTCGTAAATGCAGAGAAGACAAGAAAGAGTTGCTGTGTTACAAGTCCAAGAAAGAAATTGATGATATCACAGAAGCCTTCAGATTATCTGCATTCGGTAATGCTGAGCTTGAAATCTGGTTATCCAACAGAAATTGCACAACAGAGGAAAAGTAAGTGATATTACAGATCTAACATTTATTCATTTACTTTTAAAATGCATATTTAAAACTTTCGAGTAGATTGAATCTAATAAGAGTCTTATTTGTTAAAATATTTCATATCAAAGTGTGGTAATCCTTTCGCTCGTGGTTTGAATTAAATAAAATGCTGTTGAATTGCAAAGTGCACTACCATCGAAATAACAAGTGACAAATACATGACACAAATGACTTAATAGCAGCTAGAAAAAAGATTTAGCTATGGTAATGCAAGAAATGAAAAATTGAAAGGCTTCAGGAAGGGAAAAAATAATTTAAAATAATTACAAAAAAGCAAGGAGTGAAGCCATTGAAGTTCTTATTGAATAAATAATCCATTTGAACCATTTATTTGCTCTTGATCCCAAGTGATATTTCCACTTTTGATTTTTAAAACTGGAACTTTTCCTACCCTATTTCCTAGTATTTTTCTAATAAACATCATATTTCTTTTTACAATCTTCAAGCTTTCATTTTCTTTAATGACTTACTGGATTATATTAGTTAAATTTCCTGGTGTCGTCTACTATTTTTTTCCTCAGAGTTTTATTTAGTACCAGAAGCTCAACCTTTGCAATAACACTTTCCTTGTTATATTTCATTTTTCTTTCTTTCGCAAAAGTTGTCTTGGCTCTTCTTCTCTGAGATTTTATTAATCGTTTTGTCTTCCAAGTCAAAAGCTTTTTTTTCTTTTTCTGATTCCAGAACAGCATTGAATAAATTCGCCGTAGTGATCTCTTCAAAATCTTTCTTGCACGTATAGTGCTAATTAAGCATACATAACATGAATAAGCCTAAATTTAGGAGTATTTAAATAAATTCAAAGGTTATTAAAATACAAATTTGCTTCGTTCAAAATTTATAAAATTCAGATATAAGGCTCGCTTACATCTACGTATTGATTAATTGGAGAGGATGATATAAATTAGAAGTACGTTATGAAGCAATGGTTCCAACTTACTGCCGACATCGCGGGGCCCTATGAGGTCCGTGAAATAGATCTCGGTTGCCAATTGTTAAGCTATGTTCAATGTTAAGAATCAAAAATTATGTCCTGAAAACTTCCAAAACAACTAATCGCACTCTGAAGTACTCGGTACTTAGAATAGTTGTTCTAAATTTGAACCGAAATGGTCAGTAATTCATTTCTAACAAACTAATGGAAACTGTTTGCTAGACTTCGTATTAATATTAAGCACGCAGCAATGATAACATTAATGTTTTCAATTTGTCAATTCGTATTAATATTAAACATGCAGTAATAATAGTTTGTAATTTTCTTTCTTGTTGCGTGTTTTTCCCATGTTATCTAAAAAAAAAAATGCATCTAAATTGCATACGTGTTCAGGCCGGCGTGATTAATTTAATACAAGATGCAGCCTTAGGGTAAAACAAAGCTGGATACTTTTGTTTTAAAATAAAGTACCTTTTCCTTCTAGAATGGAACAATGTCTGTCTTTACATATAGAAAAGTCTACTGCTGGCATATGGCACTATTTTCAGAAAGACTGCAAGAAACGTTTCCCCTTCGTTTGTTGTGTTAATGGAACAGGTAATATTAAACTTTATTATTATTATTATTATTTTTCATTTATTTATTTATTTATTTATTTATTTTTTTTTTTTGCCTTCAGAAATACAAAAAAAAAAAAAAAAATGACTCATACTCATTTTGCCACTTTCAATGATTTTTCATTAGAAACCACGACAGAAACTACAACAACCATAACATCAACTCTCCTGTACACCACCACCAGCGGCAAAGTTGTGACCAACACGACCCTCACTTCACCTATTACGGCTACCACCACCAGCAGAGCGTCCTTTTGCAAGAAAGTCAGAAAACGAGGAATAGATTGGCCCAATACTGAAGTTGGTAAAACTGCTGCCCAGCCTTGTCCCGGAACGTCGATAGGTTGGTATCTTCTCTTCTAAAGTGGCGGGCGCTACAGCCTCGTTTCTTCGACGTCCACCATAACGTAAATCTATTCTTTCAGATGCAAAATAGTCTTTTCTAGTTCTTCATTTGTTTCAAATACTTTTCCAAGTTATCCATCCATACTTCGATAGTTCTTCTATTTTTTCTGCTGTTGAGCAATTTACCCTTTGCTATCTTTTTGATTATGTTTTATAAATCCCTGGAGCAACAAGGAAGGAAGTTATAAGTTTAGCGTCTCTGTCAATCTGTGTCAGTCTGTGGTACCGGTACAGCCCAAACGGATGGACTGATTTTGATTTTTTTTTTTTTTTTAAGTGAAGTGATCGAGAGTGTTCTTAACTAGGTTGCGTCTTCGGATGACATTAATTAACAAAGATATTAATTAAAAACCTTTAAAACGGTTTTCACAATTTTTGAAGTGAAAATATACTGGAAAAATTGTACCAAAAGAAAGAAAAAAAAAATCTGCGTCTGATAAGAGATGTTTGGAATTTCCATGTTTTTAGAACTCGAATTTTAAATTATTGATGTTTCAAGTTCGTAAGTTTACATCTTCATCTTCAGACATAAAATATAGTGCAATGTTTGGGATAGAATAAATATTTCATCGCATTTATGAATGCTTATGAGTTTGTTGATAACTTGAAGCCTTATCGAGGATTTAGTCAGTAACCTTTTTCGGAAATACAAAATTTGAAATTCGTAGCAGTTGAGACTGATTCAAAATACTAGATGTTTCGATCATTTATATTGAGGTTGCAATAAATATAAATTGGGCAACCCTTATACAAATTTAGTCTCATATTTTTCACGATCAAATCGAAAATTTGTAGAGTTCCTAAATTTTAATACAAGACAGAAACTTGCATATCAGTACTTCGGCGGCTCGAGGAAAATGTTTTTGAGATATTTAATGCCTTTGCAATAAAATCAGTGCAGCTTAAAATGCGGAACTTTTTTCGGTCATACTAACATTTTTCTGATATCATCTCTTGTCTATCTTCTCTATCTCTACTAATAATAAAGCTGAAGGTGGGTCTATCTTTCTTTCCTTCTGTCTGTCTGTCTGTCTGTGACATGCGTAGCGCCAAAACCGTTGGATCGATTTTCTTAAAATTTGGTACAAAATTAGTTTGTAGCATGGGGTGTGTGCGTCTCGAAGCGATTTTTCGAAAATTCTAATTCGTTCTTTTTCTATTCTAATTCTTAGCTCATTTTTCATATAAATTCAAAGAAATATTTCATACACATTTTCAAATCTTATGTCATTCGAAAGCTTAAAATTTTCTGCTAAAAATGGTATTAATTAGAAGTTTCTACGAGCATTAGAAGAGCTGTAATAATTGTTTTTAGAATCCCGGAAATTCAAGGCTTACCTAGAGCAAAGCAAGCCAAACGATTCTAAAATGGTTAAGCTCGAGACTAAAATTTTGAAAATAAAGATAAAATGAATTAGTTTATCACAACCGGAAATGAACTTTTCATGTTGTTACCATGGTTACGTTTTGATACCTTTTTTTGTTTCCTTCTTTTTCCCTTAATAATTTTCAAAATGTATTTGTTTTTTGTAGCAATACAAGCTCCTAGCCGTATTAAAATGAGTTTTTAAACTGTTGGAAAATAATCGTCTGTTTTTTTTCTCAGTTTCTAAGGATTGAAACTCGGTAAATTGTTAATTAGTGTTAATTTCAATGCAGACAAAAGTGATATAAATTGGCGCGACCACTTGGCGATATATCGCCCAGTTTTTGGTCGTCAAGTGTTTGACGCCAATTTGGTGACATATCGCCAATTTGGAGATAAATTTGGTGATTTTTTTTTTTTTTTTTTTGGGTTCAATTTGGCGCTATCGGCTATTTTTTGCGAAAAATCCACTGAATGATGTTAAAATCGGCGATATTTAGGAGATTAATCATTGCAAAACTTTTTTTGCATTGTTTTGTGGCAAACTAGGGATGTAAATGTTTGAATTGTTATCTGCTTGCTCACTCCAAGCACTATTTTAGCACTTAAGGCATCTACTAAGAAATTTACACGTAAACGGAAGTAGTCTAGGGTCTATATCAGATTTTCATATCATACTTTGAAGGAATTATAGTTGAATCATAACTAAAATAGTGTTTTTTCTGCTATATCAATTATTTTACAAATGAACTTTTAATTTTAAACCACGGGCAAAGCCGTGCAGGTACCGCTAGTTACATAATATTTTTTTTTGATAAATTTCAAGTTGTGAAATTGTGACTTTCAAGAACTTTTTCCTCTAAATAGGTAGTGCCCGTTGGACATGTGAAAAAAGTGAAAATGATGGAAAATGGCAAGAAAATGGTCCAGACTTAACAGAATGCCGTTCCCTTGAAATAAAAAATTTAAAAGAGAAAGTATGTATTACTTTGAGGTAAATGCTTTATACGTTAGAAGTTAAAATTAAATACTATACTGTTCGTATTTTTTGTTTTATATGGAAACCATGCACACAATTTAATCTCGAAATCTTCTAAGTCGCATAACACATCCCTCGGCGGTATATTTAAAAAAATGTTCACACATCTGTTTGAATTATCTTGGTTTAAAGGGTTGATTATGAAAGTGTGTTATGGAGATCTGTTTTTTCTTTCTTTTACCTATACTAATCTCCAGATCATTTCGATATTCGTTTTATTTCAGTATAACTCATCCACTGCCCTGGAAGTCATCAATGAATTAGAGAACATTTTTCAAGACAGAAATAAAGAAGTGTTTGGGGAAGACCTGGCAGATGTGATATCGCTAATGACGTCACTCCCGAATCGCTTATTTAACGAGATAGGCTCGCTTCCGAGTGACTCACGTTGGAAATCGACAAAAGAATCCGTTGATAAATCCCTGTCTGTGTTCGACCATATGATTGAGCTTGATGACACATGGGAAGATATCTCAAAGGTCAGTTTGTGACATAATTTGCATAGGTGCTGCAACTTTTTTTAGTGATATGAGTTTTGCTGAGTGATTAAACTTAGTGCATTTCGCTACTGAATAGTATGGAAAAAAAAATATTAGTTTTTCGTTATATGTTTAGAACACTTAAATTCAACATCACACACACACACACAGAATATCAAGTCCAGGTGCACGCCTTAGATGTAATATAAACTAGACACGACGAGAAACCAATTCCATGGGCATCCGCGATGCAAGAAGTAGACAGCCAAGTTCCAAAAAAAGCGCATTTGCGGGGCTTAGCAAACAACTTTTGCCGTAGACTACTCGGATGCAAACAGCGTTGCATCCACTGAATATAGATTATAGTGGTTGCATCTTCGTTGGCTCCGCTTTTGGCCGTTCATTTCAAGATTCACGCTTTCGATAGCGGCCAGTGGCTTTCGCTTCATAATTGAGTATCTAGTTATATTGATCTATGGTGCTCACGGCAGAAGCTTAATGAAGTTTATTTTGAGTGGCTCGAGCTGAATGTGTTTATAAAAATATGGCTTATCAGGCGTTAAGTGCTATAACTAGAAATGATTGATAAATCCGTTATTTATTACACATTATGATATTTTAAATTATAATTGCAATGGTTTTAAAAAAAAATCCAGCTAGAATTTTTTCACTCGCCGAAAATCGAAATATAATCAAGATAGTTCGCTAAATCTATGGAGTATAGTAGTAAAACACTGCTTGGTGAAATACTTTTCCTGAGTTATGTGTGATTTGAGGGTATTTTATTGGTTAAATTTAGTTACTTTTGATATTGGATTTACTTCCCAGTTGAACAAGACCAAAGTGGGAACTAATCTAGTCGCTACCATAGACGACATGGGAATACAGCTAGCAGATGCTATGGGAGGAATTGCGGAAGAACAAAGCATCATTGGCAAAAATATCGGTAAGGATTTCTTTAATTTTTTATGATTAACATATTTTTGAAACTTTAAAGTTTTATGAAAAACATCAAATGCGGAAAACTTGGATCAGTATACAATGCAGAGTATTGTACAGCTTGACCACAAAGATATGGCGCGTGAACTTGAAGCGGAAACAGATCATTCCGTTTTGTAGAAGATAAGGTCAACGATATTCGAATGAGCAGAGAAAACTGAACTGCTTAGTCGTTCTCGCTGATCCTACCTATCAATGAAGTTACACTATTTAAAAGGAAGTGGTCCGCTTCCAGTTCACCTGGCATCTCTTCGTTGTCAATCTATTACAGCTACTTAGTTATTATATATGTAGCATAGATCCAGTAACAGCCGTCGGCCGTTCCTTTGCATCCTCCAACTCGTTTTAATGTACAGAAAGAATTCTTTATCCGCATGGTAGTTATGAGTATAACATGGATGTTATAATGAAGTGTTACAATACAATTCCTTGAATTTTTGTTTTACTATATAATTGCTGTCCTTGCAGTTGTGTTCGTATCGCACACTTTCTCCCTCTCTTTCGTCTTGAATAAGACGGAAATGAAAATAAGAAATATGTAGTTGCATGTCTTTCATCAGTTGAAGGATTCGTGTGTTTTGATGACTCAAGCCCCAAGTCACCCCCCCCCCCTCTTTTGCCTTAAATCATCAATTGCTGCTTTAGAATAAAGAGGGTTTTCTGTTCCAACCATAAATTTTTCTTCTCCAGAAATATTGAAGTTCTGTTTCAAAATAAAAATTTTCCTTCTCCTATTGTGGTGAACTACTCTAAACCCTTTATGTCCCAAATTAATTTAACAATGCATTTTTATGTATTTTTTTGGTTTTTGAGCTGAAAATACACCAAAAAAACATTTTTACCGAGTATAAAAATTTTGAAAATTTTGGGTGTGTTTCCGATCGCAGGTACCCTCTGCCGGCCTCTCAGCAAAGTACAAGGAGTAGTACTCAAAAGATTCAGCTTGATTCCAGCCAATTAGGATTCATAATACTAAATTAATATAAACGGGACTTCAGAGTCCTAATAATAATAAAGGGTTAAACAATTCAGTAGCAGTTGCACTAGGGTGAAGTAACTTTTTTGCACTACATGAATAAAGCTCCACCTCATCTGTCTTTCTCTCTCTATGTAAACATGTATGACGAGAGTCATTATTTGTTTTATAACAAGTATATACCACAAAAGTACATAACTACGTGCAAAAAACTAAAAATGCAAAAAACAAAAAAAAAGTCTGAGGCCCTATTCTAATGTACACAGTTTCATGGTTAATAATTCTGTGTGAAAGAGACAAAAAAAAAACAACTTTTTTAAAGTAATCTAAAGAGCAATAATATTTTTAGGGAAAAACAAGCTAACATGAAAAACTCCTCAAAGCAGGAATAGGAAGCCAAGTGAAATGGTATGCAAAAAAATTAAGTCCTTTAAAAATCAGGGTATATTAAAGTGTTTATAAATACAAATTTTTTTTTCTTTTTTTTTTTTTTTAATGATACTCATATAGTAAGTTTGTGGTACATCAAAAATATTTTTTGCTTTTGTGAAAGGGTAAAGTTCTTGTTATTAACATTTCAAATAGTAATTGAGTTTTATTGGTGCTCAGTGCCGCATTAATTTAATAATGTTTCGATTTTAAATATTTTGCACAATTTGTAAAATGAAGGTGCGGCAAAGCAAATGGGGGCAAAGAAACAGTTTTGTGCTTTTAATTATTCTTTCCTTTAACAAATGATTTACGATTTCGTGCATTAACTTTTTTTACGTTCATATGCTTGGATAAAGGATACGTTCTATTATATATCGTAATGAAAAGTTTTCACTGTGCAAGCAAGTATGAGTCTACGGTGAGGCCCACAAGAAGTAAAATTATTATTTTTAAGTGCATATATTTTTTTAAAAAACTTTCATACTTTGTACTTTGACATATAATGGCTCCTCATATTCAAATATTTAAAATATAAAGTCCCAAGTTTGAAATTATGAGAATAAAGGGCAAATATATACGCAAAAAGTCACATCCGTGCAAATGGGTTGAAAAAAAAAAAGTCACAGTGTGCTCTCATACATTTTAAATGCAAGAGATATCATGGAAATAACTAAGAAAATTTACTGCAAATTAGAACGTGGCCACATCTTGAGTTGCAATCTAGAATTTATCTCGGGTTATTGTTATCTCCTCCAGGAAGAAATACTCATAACTGTCAAGTCGTATCAAGAGATTTTACTGACGTCGAAATTCTTGAAGTATTTTTCAGTGAAAAAAAAAGTGCTTTTGCGTCAGCAAAATGTAAAAATCCGCCCTCCCCTACCCTTCCTTACAGAATTCAATGAGTCATTTAGAGCTTTGATTCAGGTAACTTCTGTAATTTCAGGTCGTCGAAACGTCGTAAGCATTCATCAAATTAATTTACTTTTAAGTAATCTTTTAAATAGATGTTAAAGTTAACTGCAGTAAAACCAATTTCAATTTCATTTTCCATACAAACTCAATTGAACGTTTAGAAAGATGAGCATAAGCAGCGCGTGAAGTGATTTTGAATAATTTCTAAATAAAAGTAAAAAGAGAATGTTGACCCAAATAATATATTCTGGGTCATTCCACGTCAAGTGATCTAAAATCTGAGAAAAAATTTACCTTACATTTTTGTATTTCTTTCAAATTTGGCTCATCAATTGTACCCCTTGAGGTAATTAAAAGTCTCAATTTTTAGATTTTTATCTCTTATTTTTTCATTTATGAGACTTTGGAAAAACCCTCGTTTTTCCATGGATAAGGGAAGATAAAAGGGACCATAACTCGGCACCAAACATAGATAGAACGATTTGGTAAATGGCATTTTAAAGTACGTTAGTTGCCGCTTAATCTGATATGCAACATGACTAATTTGATAAAAATTTTCTTTTTCAAAAAATGAAATTTACATTTCAAATTTAAATTTCTCGAAAAACATATAATGAATTTTTTTCAAAAAATTTTCAAAAATTTTTGTGTATTTTATCTATGTTTGTACACATTTTTAGATTGGGATCTCAATGGGATCATATTTTTTTGAATTTTTGAATAAAACTGTATAGGAAAAAAATGATATTTTTTAGATTCTATTTATTTAAATACTAAGTTATCTTGCTTGTGATGGTCTAAAAAGTAGTAAACAAGCATGAATATGTTTAAAGTGAGCTGGCATAAGCTGATAGAGTTGTCATGTTCACCCCCTCACCACTTCCTCCCCCGCACAACCACTCTTTTTTAATTCAAAACTGTTCAAAATGTTAAAAAAACTCTTTGATACAAAATGAATAGTAAACTTATTTAAAGTTGGTAAATGGGTTTCCTTATAACTAGACGAAGTATCCCCTCCTCCACCCAAATATACCATTAACGCTGTACTATTTTGACATCTAACCTGGGGATTGAATTGACTATTATTTTCCCCCTAGGTATATATTGTTTTTCAGACGAAGTGTTTCTCTTTTCAATCCGACCTTCCCGACGCAACCATTTTCCCCCCAAACTGTTTCAAATGCTAAAAAAAAAACCTTTTTGATACAAAATGAACAGTAAACTTATTTAAAGTTGGTAAATGGTTGGTAAATGGTCCTTATAACAAGGCAAAGTAAAACCCTTCCCCCTCACAAATATACCATTAACGCTGCACTAATATGACATCTCACCTGGGGATTGATTTGAGGATTATTTTCCCCCTAGGTATATATTGTTTTTCAGACGAAGTGTTTCTCTTTTCAATCCGACCTTCACAAAGTGTACTTCCATTCAATATCTGAATTTAAACTTATGATTCTTTTCATCCCCTCCCCCAGCACCAATCTTCAATTTTGGAGGAAGAAAAAAAACGGTTTGCCCCAAGATCATAGCATATCAAATTAAGCGGCAACTAACGTACTTTAAAATGCCATTTACCAAATCGTTCTATCTATAGTTGGCGCTGAGTTATGGTCCCTTTTACGTTCCCTTATACATGGAAAAACGAGGGTTTTTCCAAAGTTCAAAGTCTCTTAAATGAAGAAATAAGAGAGATAAAAATCTAAAAATTGAGTCTTTTGATTACCTCAAGGGGTACAATTGATGAGCCAAATTTGAAAGAAATACAAAAATGTAAGGTAAAAAACGTTGGATCACTTGACATGGAATGACCCTTCTATGAAACACATGATTGCCCCTTTGGCAAAATATTTTCAATGAAGTTACTTCAAAATATTCTTTCTTTATTCATTTATTAATTTTTTAAAGTACTATTGTATACTACTTATAATTTACGTTATTGACTTTAAGTTAGAAATTACATTTAGTAAGGTGGTAAATATCAAAACAAATTCCAACTTCTTAGCACCAAATCAATTTATTCCGTAATCTTTTTGGGCAGCAAATAAGCTACGGTTTGCGATACCCATTTTTTGATTGAAACAGGAGGTACACTGTATTACCATAAGCAGAGTCCGACAAAAATCGGCTTCCGGGTTTTTTTCTATCGCTAAAAAGTTCCGTTGTTTTTAGATCGCATTGTGTATGGCTTGCTGAATGCCAAGCTATCGTTTTAAATTCTTCAGAAAATGAGTTACCTACATTTTATCATAAGACTTTAAATATATACGCCGTAAAATAGTCATTAAATGTACATGGTCTTGACTGAAGAGTAGTCATTATTATAAAACCCGTTCCCTCAAAAAAAAAAAATCACGGGAAATGTGCAATAAATGAATAAAAGTTTAATCAAAGCAGCAAAAAGCTTTTCTTAAATGAATTGTAAGCGGGTGGCATTGAACGCCAATTAACAAATAAAAACGTACTCGGTGAGAACTGCCATCAGACAATGATATGATTATTCAGTAAAAAAATAAATCTGTAAATTACGAGGGGGATGAGTAAACTATTATCAAATCGTGCATTATTCTATTTATTTATTTGCTTATTTATTTTATGAATTAGGTCTTTCTGAACAAAGCAGATACTAACACACAAATAATTATCCAAAAACTTTAGGCATAAAATTTTTTACACACTTTATTTATTTATATATATATATATATATTACATAAAATCTATTCTTTGTTAATATTAAAGAAAATTAAGTTACAAATAACGGATAAAAAATATTATGAAATCAATTTAAAGAAAAAGAGGAACAAATAACGTTTTATCGTACAAAATTTGCGAAAACTTTAAGCAATTTGCAAAACTATTTTACTTTTCAAGCACAATGGTATTTATTTAATCCATTTTATAACAATTATTATAATACCCATAAAAAAGCATAGGAAAACTCAAAATGCAGAGAAAATGAAAAAAAACTCATGCATGCTCTCTCTATCTCTCTCTGAGGAGTAGAAATCAGTCGTGACAAAAATAGCTAGATTGAATTTTAAAAGTTATTCCCAATTTATAGATTGAAAAAGTTAGTGGAAAAGATTTAAAAGCAGCGTCTGATCACATGTCGCTCACTGGGTGCAATAGTGGCACATGTCAAAAAATGGTTATTTTTAGTAAATTGTACCATTATTACTAGCATTTTGTATTTTATCAACTAACAATACTGGCACATTGTTACGGTATTGTGCTACCGCTAGATGAAGCTAGTGTCACTATTGCATTTGCCGCATTTTTTAACTGCGACGCGACAACATCGGCACATTTATTTAGTGTGTCAGTGATCTTCGCATGGTTAAGATTGTGTGCACAGTCAACAGGGACACATTTTGAATAGTACTGTAAGTCTGATTGATATTATAGAATTTTGGTTAATAACAATGGCACAGTTTAAGTTATGCCAGTATTGTAAGTTAAAAATAAATAATTTTTAGTTTAAGCTTGATAATTATAAAGTTCCTATCTTTAAAATTGTTCCTTTTTTTAAATAAGATTTTAATTTAATAAAATGTTTGTTTTTAATAAAATCATACATGCAAACTGCAGTTTTATTTCGAACATAATTATTATTATTCCACCCTATTCTTAAATAATATATGTTTAAAAAGAGCAATAACGGCACAATTATTGTTTTTTATTTTTTTTAATAAAAAAAAAAAGGTTTTGTTGAAAAAATTAAACTAGTACAATTTGATACCTATCTTTAAAAGTGTAAACCAATACATTTTTTTAATTAATCGAGAGAGTTGATATGGAATATTGAAATCAACCAACTTCTCTATATAAATCAGTAATTTTCCCAAAACTAAGAACTTGTTGATGTGCCACTATTGCACCCAGTGAGCGATGTGAGGTCTACATTTTCATCCTTTAAATTTTTTTTTTTTTTTTTTTTTTTTTTTTTTTTAAGATCATTGTTTAAGGAATAAATTTACAATTTTCTACACATTTCAACAACATTTGAGGTTGAATACATCTGTAAAAAGTAAAAAACAAATAATTAATGAAGAAAGGATTCAACAATCTGCATTTTCTCTATCTTTTATATTATTCCTATCGCAATGTCTCTTAATCTGACACGCGCAGAGCAAAATGTAATGTTGCGAAATACGTCTTATTATCTTTTATTCTGTCTTCAGATTTTTATGAGCAATTTTGCACGTTTGGAAGCATTTCTCTCAGCTGAAACCATTTCGCAGAAAATATTGGCTAAATGTTGTCTGTTACTGAACATATATTTTCACGATAATAGACATGAATGTTTCTGAGAATACATTAAAATTTCACTGGCCTGCGATGTATAAAATAAAGAGAAGCAATGGATGATTTTTATGTACCTTTTGGTGATGATTTCAGGAAAAATAATGAGCACGTTCTATCACGTCATGATTTTTCGTAAAATTGATTTTTATTTCTGCTGAAATCTTCCATCTCAAAAAGTACTCTCTAAAACAATTTATCTTGTAAAAGTGAGGGGGTCTTTTCATTGAAATACATAGAAAATATCCTATTCTTGGTGATACGTATTAATTATTCAGCAATCAATTACTTTTTATCGGTTTACATGGAAGAAAGAGGATAAAAAAATGCCAAATTTTACTCATTTGCGGAACAAAAAATGACTATGTGTAAAAATTCTTCAAGAAAAGCAGACCTGTTCCAGAGTACAGAACATTTATACAAATTGCCTATACCAAATTTTATCTAGCTAAAATAAATACAGCACGAAAACGTCAGAAAATTAGTTGATTTTACGTGGAACAACCCTGTCTTCCATTTTAAGTAACAAAAAGTAATTGATTGCTGAATAATCAGTATGTACCACCAAAAGAGTAATACTTTCTATACAGGGTGTCCACTCCTATCGTGGACCAATAGCTAATTTCTAAACCGTTAGAGATAAGCATATAGTTCATTTAGGAAAAAATCTCCAAATTTTGAAAGGAATTTTGGGTCTATTCAATGTTTTTCAAAAAATCAAATTTTGAAAGAGTTACGAATTTTAAATTTTTATACAGCCCCACAGTCCTATCAATCATATTTAGTAAAACATTCTTGACACTGTAACTTTTAAAACTAAAAAAAAATCACTGTTCTACCACAAAAATTGACCGAGTTATGACGTTTTGAAAAATCAAGATTTTGCATTATTTCATGACGTCATCGAGAGATCGCTAGTAGGGACCGTATGCGAAATCCTTCAAAATCTTGATTTTTCAAAACGTCATAACTCGGTCAATTTTTGTGGTAGAACAGTGATTTTTTTTTAGTTTTAAAAGTTACAGTGTCAAGAATGTTTTACTAAATATGATTGATAGGACTGGGGGGCTGTATAAAAATTTAAAATTCGTAACTCTTTCAAAATTTGATTTTTTGAAAAACATTGAATAGACCCAAAATTCCTTTCGTAATTTGGAGATTTTTTCCTAAATGAACTATATGCTTATCTCTAACGGTTTAGAAATTAGCTATTGGTCCACGATAGGAGTGGACACCCTGTATATTTAAATGGAAAACCCCCACTTTTTCCAGATAAATTGTTATAGAGAATACTATTTGATGGAAGATTTCAACAAAAATAAAAATCAGTTTTACTAAAAATCCAGACGTGAGGGAGAAAAATGGAGGTCATTTTCGAAATCAGCACACCAAATAAATTGAAGATCAGTAAAAACTTGCGTGTGTTATTTTGTTAAATACAAACGGTGTGACTTGAGTTTAAAAATATTATTTTTCTATACAATAGAACCTCGTTTTAAAAATATGCAGTAAATAAGTTTAGTGCATAGGATAGTTTGAAACTGCAATCATAGATTGCAAAAACTTTAGTTTGAGAGAAATTCATTTTATTTTCTTTTTCGTTGATAGCAATGCAAGTCATGAAGATGAAACCAGACGAATCGGTAATTCTGCCACAATGGGAAGTGACCAGATACTACAGTCACACGGGTAGTATCTTTTTCGAGAAAGGTTATGACAGTCAAATAGATTCAGGAGGAGGGAACGTTTCCGTGGTATTTGCACTGTACAGTGACATGACTAACATACTGGCTCCGAAGCAGAATCAGAGGTAAATATCATGGAATAAACTGTCCGTTCTCGCAAGATGGGCCTTCCAGAAAAGACCAACCACATTTTTTTTTTTTGGTAGTTAGAAAATATTCTTTAAATACTGAACAGACAATGTCAATGAACTCCTGTCAAATTGAAAAACATTTCTTACTTCATGTGGATTTCCTTATCTATTGTTGTTTAAAACTTTCTTTTACGGGATGAATTAAGAGCATTATTGCAACACTAAAATTACCCAAATAGCGATAAAAATTGCCTTCACATGTTTCGGTGTATTTCAATGGCAAAAAAGGAGACTACGAATGAAAAGACATTCTTGCTTTTTTTTGGATATCCTTTTATTCTAAAGCGTTATTTTTGCGATAAAAAAGGAAATTCTTTGTAACTCCGTCCAAATCACGTATTTGTTATTCTTACTGATATGTGCCCAATGTTCTTAAGGCTTCAAGTATTTTTGCGCATGAAGAAAATTTTCCTTTATACAGTTGTCATAACACAGAATTCGGCTTAAATTATTTTTGCTTCACATAGAGCATCAAAATTGTCAATTTATCTATCAACCTATGTGAATAACTCATTTTTCTAGTTTTTGTTTAACTCATTTTTGCATAACACAGTCAAATTAAATCATTTAGAATCAAAACTCGCTGATTCCAATTTTTTATGAAAAATAATTTTATTTGGAAAAAATATAAGTTTAAAAGCTACTTTATACTAATAACTTAAAGGTAATAGGACAAAAACCACTCGATTTCAACATAAAGGGAATATAAAGTAAAGATTTTAAGTCGAAACCTCTTTAGATTCATAGTGCCACTTACGGAACTATGGGTTTTGATAAATGGACCTCACGGCGCTTTTGATTCTAAACGACTCAACTGATGTAAAATTTTGCTGGTGATCATATGATTTTATTTTTTATAGTAAAACTAGCGATCCAAGCTCATTAAATTCTGCAGTTGTTAGTGCAACTTTAACTCAGGATAGAAAATCGATTGCTGTTTCCAAGCAAGTGAAGATACTCGTGGAGCATCTGACTCCGAATCCTAATCGGACTGCATGTGTGTTTTGGAATTTCAGAAGGTGAGAATCCATCTCTCTTAATGTTACTGTACTCTGCAGATTCCAAATGTTTCAAGAAATTTAAGTTTCAATCATCGGGTGACATTGAATAACGAACTGAAATATACCGTTTCGGAGAAATTATTTGATTTAAGTTTCAAGTATTATAAATACCTCATCTGTCAAATCCCTAGCGAAAATTTTAGTTAATTGACTGGAGAAAAGGTGGCAGAAAAATTAAACATTTTAAAGATGTCGGCAATCAAAAATCTGATTCTTTGGGGAAAAAGGGTAAAACAACAGGGTTAAGACAGTTCGCTGGAGCCAGCGTTTGATTTTAATTAGTTTCTTGTAAATGGTATCTAAAATATCAATTGTAAATTTCCGATTCAACCTTAAATGGTGTGTTCTAATACTTATGTACGGATTTTTTTTTCGTAAGAAAAAAATTATTAGACTTTTTATTCTTCTTTTGATTTTGTGTAAGCACAAAAGCCTTCCTTTTTATTTTTTACATAGCCATGACTGGGATACAAGTGGTTGCCGACTGGAGAGTTCAAATGCTAGTTATACACTTTGTGTTTGCGATCACCTTACAAATTTTGCCGTGCTCATGGACTATGAAGATGTTCTTTACAAAGTGGATCCGCTGCCGTTGCATTACATAACCCTTGTTGGATGCATTCTGTCTATCATTTGCCTCATCCTGTGCGTCATTGTGTTCTCGTGCTACAGGTAACTATTATATTAACTTTAATTTTCTTTAAAATACTTCTGAGACCAACATATAAGCAGCCGAAAAATCCTTTTCAACCACCCCAGAGTTAATTACGAAGAGTTTTCTCGTGACGTCTGGTATGTACATATGTGCGGATGTGTGTCGCATAACTCAAAAACTATATGCCGTAGAAGCTTCTAGCTTGGTATGTAGACTCTGAGGATGGTCTAGTTGTGCACATCCCCTTGTGGTTGCATTCGAATGTTCCCAAGGAGGTGTTTACCCCTTTTTGGGGGTAAATCAGTGTTAATTTCAATGCAGACTCAAGTGATATGAATTAGCGCGACCACTTGGCGATATGTCGCCAAGCTTTTGGTCGCCAAGTGTTTAACGCCAACTTGGCGACAAATTTGGCGAAAATTTTTTTTTTTTTTTTTGGTGGGGGTGGGGGGGGGGGGGGTTCATTTGGCGCTATTGGCGATATTTTGCGAAAAATTCACTGAATGATATTAAAATCAGCAATATTTAGAAAATTAACCATTGTAAAATATTTTTTTGCATTGTTTCGTGGCAGATTAGGGGAGTAAATATTTGAATTGTTACCTTGCTCACTCCAAGCACTTTTTTTAACACTTAAGGCAACTACTAAGAAATTTACACGTAAAAGGAAGTAGTGTGGGGTTCATACCAGATTTTTTCCTTTCAGTTTTAACATTTAAAGGAAGTTTATTTAGGGTTTTAAAGGCTATTTTATTTAGTCGTAACGTGACTATGATACATTTAACTGTATTAAGACAGCAGAGCTGGCAAACTTAAAAATTAATTTCAACAGAGATGGGTTAGATGACCTTATAATTATAATCGAGCTGTTACTTTGAGTATACTGCTTCTAAATGTAAAACGTCGATACGTAACATTTTAGTAATCCTTATTAAATGGTAAACACATGTATGTACCAGGGACGTCCCTGTCATTCTTCTCTGACTACTAGACAAGGTGGCCTGTTTTTAGAAAGTTTTGATGCGCATAATTATTTTATCATTGATTCCCCCCCCCCCCACAACCTTTGCAAACCGTAATTTCCCTTACCGTTATG
Organism: Uloborus plumipes; assembly: GCA_038373865.1. Classification (NCBI taxonomy): domain Eukaryota; kingdom Metazoa; phylum Arthropoda; class Arachnida; order Araneae; family Uloboridae; genus Uloborus; species Uloborus plumipes. Next base: position 49,016 of record JAXGGA010002680.1, read on the forward strand.
CATATAACCATAGGGGGAATTGAGGCAGAGCTGTAAAAGAGGTTGAACCGAGCCCTCTCATTTTTGCATGATACGCGCTAGTGCTACTATCAGATAAAAAGAATATCACCTTTTGAAGTAACTGCTTTTAAAAGCAGATGATATTGTATTTGTGTCTGTCGGCTATTTAATTTGATGTAAAAATTTTCAGAACTTTTTATCTGAATCCTAAGGTGATCAAGATCCCATTTTATATTTAAAAAAGATTGTTTTGTATGGAGTAAGTAAATGCATGAATTCACTTTATTTAGTGTTATATTCTAGCTTAGTTATGAAATTCCGTATGTTGCATTAAAGTCCTGGATAATAATTTGCAAAATTGCGGTTTTGCAAAGGTTGGGGGAAAAATCAATGATAAAATAACTATGCACATCAAAACTCAAAAATCAGAACACTGGCTCTCAAATATATAAAGAAGTATTGACTAATTTTTACTGTAGAAATATCTCAAAATGTCATTTAATTTCCCTTTAAAAGTTAAAGGTGTGGTTTTGCCCCACTTTCCCATTTTTACTGAGATATGTTATCAAAGGATCTGTAAACATTTGCATTTCTATTTCTCTAGTTACCACAGCAGACACTCCTGGGCACTTCGGTACGTCATTCACCGAAATCTGTGTCTTACACTTTTAATAGCCAACATCGTTTTAGTTTTCGGAATAGACAGAACAGATAATCAGGTAAATGTGTTAACTGTTTGATCTTTCTTATTCTCCTTTTATTTTAAGAATGAACAGTTCATTCAGTGATCGATCCGCTCTGCATCTATTATTTTACTCAAAATGAGCATTAGAGTAACACATTTTGCATAAAAATGATTTCTCTTTAAATTTTCTTTGAAAACCTTATAATCTGAGCAAAAAGGTGAACTCATATTGGCCTATGTTACTATTATGAGAAGTTGTACAGTCATCGTCAGATATTTAAAACTTTATCATAATGCACTACAATTTATGACATTTACTTTTGCTTTCAGAAATTGTGCACTGTCGTAGCTGGACTTTTGCATTATTTTTTTCTGTCTGCCTTCAGCTGGATGTTGCTAGAAGGTGTTCACATTTATTTACTCTTAGTCGTCGTTTTTGCATCAAGACGGTCTCATAGTGAAAAATATTACATTTTCGGATACGGTACGTTTCTTAGATATAAAAACAAATATATTAACTTGTTTTTTTACAGTGGTTTTCAGTATTTTCTGTTATTGAATTTAGGATTTCCATTGTTCGTTGTTGGAATAACTGCTGCCGTTCGTCCAACATACTACGGCACCGATGAAAAGTAAGTGAATGTTTCAACTTTAGAATATAGATTTGCAACAATGCAAAATTCTGAATAAAAATCGTTGAATTTTCAAGAAAAAAAAAAAAAACACACATCAGCAAAAAAAATTCAACCGCTACAGTTGGACCACAGATGAGATGGAAAGGCAAACATCAGGTTTACACTAACGGAAATGGAAGCATCTATTAGATTTTAGGAATGTCAGCTTTTGCAGATGTGTGTTAGCCTCTAAATTAAGTAGAGTCACATGGAAGTCCCAAGCATCAATTTTTTAAGTTCCCCTCATTCAGATAAACCCTTAGAGCAGGAATATTACAAAAATCTTTATTTCTTCTCAAAGGATAAACACGCCGTATCTGGACGCTTGCCAATTTTACAGCAACCCAAGCAGACTTGCACGTGCATCTATTTCACTTTATATGCTTTAATAAGAAAACTAGCTGCCAGGGCAGCTAGATTAGCTTCCTGCGGCATGTTGATGCATAACGTCTCCCCTCTCTAACTTTTACCTCATTCTGAAGTTATATTATTTGATATAATTTAATGTTCATCGAATTTCAAGACATACCACGCACGTGGCCCGGCGTTGCACGGGCACTTCGTGCCCTGAAAGTAGTGAGAAAAAAATTTAAAGAAACTACTCCCCGCCAAGGCGGCTCGCTTACAGGCGCTTCACGCCTTTACTTTTTTCCTATATAAAAAAAATCATTCGAATTATTGAGATGCTTCACGCCTTCAAGATGGTGAGGAAAGTTTCAGTAAGTTCAGCTCGCTCAAAGGAAAAAAGCAGACATAGATACTCAGTTTTTAATATAAGTAGATGGCTCTTCAACAAATAAATGTTTCAAAATATTACCAGTAGCTAGCGATAAAAATTCTACGTAAGTGGCCCGCTTATGAGTTTCGTGTTTGATTTAGTTAAGCCTTCATTCAAAATTCTCATTATCATTGTTATTATTGTTTCATAGCAACGACGGTTTGCAAGAATGGATTTCATATTTAATCATTTATTAGGCTTAATCGCTTTAAACTTGACTACTTATTAATTGATATCTTCGCTAATTAAAATCGTATAATTATATCAATTGAAACTAATGAAGCCTGAAAAATTACCTATCTATCGGTACCTGGTTCGACTTTCAGGTCATTGGCGTTCAGGAGAAAGAAGCGTGACATAGGAAGATAGTTAGAAAGATACTCAGTTTTTAATATAAGTAGATAGAATAGATGGCTTTTCAAATAATTTATATTTCAAAAAATTACCAGTTGCTCGCGATAAAAATATTACGTACTTGGCCCGCTTATGAGTTTCGTGTTTGATTTAGTTAAGCCTTCATTCAAAATTCTCATTATCATTGTTATTTCTGTTTCATAGCAACGACGGTTTGCAAGAATGGATTTCATATTTAGGCAGGGATTCAAGTGAAACAGGCTATCGCAAACTGCAATCGCTACTGGAAATGAATTACATTAGAACGTTTCTTGATACTGGAAATGAATTACATTAGAACGTTCATCGTGACGTTTGCCTATGAAAAACGAGCTAGATAAAACGTCACAGCCTACTTGGCGAATAAGAGGAGATGGCCGACTGCTTGTGAGCTCTTATTGGCTCCGCTCGTAGTGACGTCAGTGCCAAGTCAAGCTGATGATAATGTAATTCACTTCCAGTAGCGATTGCATTCGAAGCGATCGCAGTGCTGTTTCACTTGAATCCCTGCCTTAATCATTTATTAGGCTTAATCGCTTTAAACTTGACTACTTATTAATTGATATCTTCGCTAATTAAAATCGTATAATTATATCAATTGAAACTAATGAAGCCTGAAAAATTACCTATCTATCGGTAAATGGTTCGATTTTCAGGTCATTGGCATTCAGGAGAAAGAAGCGTGACATAGAAAGATAGTTAGAAAGAAAGATAGTTAGAAAGATACTCAGTTTTTAATATAAGTAGATTATGAGAGATTTTCGACACCTGCTCTGCCGTGCTAAGCGCAAAAGTGGTATCTGCAGTTGAACTCAAACTGAGATATAACTCTCTAAAGTTTTGCTCCACCCAGGGCCTGATTACTCAAAAGGCTCAGGAAGCTTGAGCTTCCCCTCCAAATTTTTAGGGGGCCCAAAAATGACTGAAAAGCTACAAAAAAAAAAAAAAAAAAAATTCAAGTTTCGACTTTTATATTTAGTTTTAAAGAGAGCTGGTTTAATATAATTTGTCCCAACTGTGCTATATTGTACTTTAACAGCTTTTTTTACTCTTAAATCATTTAGATTTTAAATTTGCCAAATATTTTTAGAAATTTTCACAACAACAAAAAGTGGAGGGTCCCAAAATGAGACTGAGCTTCCCTTAACCACAGGGGTTAAACGGGCCCTGGCTCCACCATGTATTTGATTCAGATAAAACTTTTTCAGAATTTTTTAAAAATATTTCTCGTTCTCAAATGATTATATAATTTTGTATTTAGGAATAATACGTCACTAAGAGCCACCTGGTGGCATTAACTCAATTTTGTTAAAACGTGCAGACACCACTTTTGTGCTTAGCACGGCAGTTCTGCCTTCTTAACACATATTCTCACTCTGAGAGGCGCTGAAAGCATATTTTACAAAAATAAGAGTTAACTTCATTATAAAGAGGAAAAAAAAACTGTTTTACTGCAACACAGCAACTATCATTAAAATTTCAGAAAGCTATACAAGCCAGAAGCCACTTTCTTAGAAAATAGAACGATTCTTGCTTGCTTGTTCTTCAGCATTCCACAGAATATAATTCGTAGAACAGCAAAACTTAGAATATCACGTGATCTCAATTCCGTGAAAAAAGTACATTTTACATTGTTTCTCCTTTAGTTGCTGGTTGTCTACGGAGAAAGGAACCATTTGGGGTTTCATTGGACCAGTAGCTGGTATCCTGTTAGTAAGTTATGATCTTCTAAATAGGGCAGTTCCACCGTTATGGACATAAGACAACAATTTAAGCATGCATATTTACAATTTGGTTCGATAAAAGTCACCATTTTTAAAAATTCTTGTATAATTTGGCAATGGCGGCGATTGGGGCTTAAAAGTGAAGAGGCAAAAATTTTTTTGGATGCTGTGCCCTTGAATTTAGGCGACATTTTGGTGACCTAAGAAATAGAGAGGCTTCGGAGGCTCTCTTCAGAAATAACCTTCAGAATTGTAGGTTTAAAAACGCAGTTTTAGAATAGTTTTGGCAGCGATTGGGAAATGGAGAGGAGATTAGAAGGCTTTATAGATGAACTCTCTCCCTGGAATTCTTCGAAGCTGAAGTTAAAAAAAAAAAAAAAACTTTGAGCTGTGCTTGATGATGTAAAGAAAAAGATAAGACAGGGTTCTTTTCTCAAAAAACTCTGAAGTTGGTATTATGAAAACGTACATGTTCACCATTTTTAGCAAACTTAGGAGTTTGGGGTCTTTCACGGAGATTTTGCGAAGTTAAAGCATCAAAAAAGTTATTTCAGGCTACTTTTGGATGACTTCAAGAGGATGAAAGGAGTTTGGATGTCCTTTTCCATATTTTTTGAGCTGATGAAGTCCCAAAAACTTAATTTTGAACTTCCTTTAGTGATTTAAAAAGACGATTCGTGGGACTACCCCGGATTTTTTTTTTCTAATTTGAAGTTTTTTCCTGATCTTTATGGAAATTTTTCGAAATTAAAATCTTATAAAATGCTTAGGCAATCTTTGATGGCGAAACAAATGAGGGGCAGTCGCCTCCTTTCGCTCCCCTCTCCCCTCCGAATCGCCGCCACTCTATGTTATTTATGCTATCTTAAATTTAGGTACGGATTCCTTGATTAAAAAAAAAAATAACAAAAATGTTTAAAGTTCGATTGCTACGGTTGTAATGGTGGAATTGCTTAATACTTCTTTTTATGTTTGCGTTATATGTGCAAAAGAATAATTTCGTTTAACTAATTGTACGGCTACATTGTAAAAACATTTGTGTAATCTTTCTCCATAAATACGGTGGCAGCTGTAATGCCTCCACTGCTGTGGAATAACTTAACCGATAGATCTGGGGTAAGGTTACTCCATGAGCATGGTAATAAAACTGTAGCTTAACGTTTTATTAATTTCTCAGAATTCTCAGTCAAAAGGAAGAAAAAAGAGCGTTCATCAGGTTGGAAGATTACTTTCAATTATTCGTTTATTTAATGTTTGTCTACATCATACTTTCTCGCAAAGAATCAATTTTTCACAAATGTGTTAATTATTTTTAATTAAACACGATAGGATCGAACCCCGAACTCACAGCGTACAGAGCAAAGCAAGCGCGCTTGACCACTAGGCCTGCTATAATGCACATCTTAGTTGGATTCTTAAGGTTTCAAAGTTCAAGGGCTCTGTGCCGATGTTTGTTTTAACCCATGCACTTTGAAAAATACTCTAGTAATTTTAACGCTTGTTGGAATTTTACACTGTCTGCGTGAAACTTTCCTCTAACAATTAGAGTTTTCTTAAATGCGGAACAGCTTACTCCAGAAGAGTTGTGTAACTTTTCACCCATTGACAATGACAACTTTGCACAAATTTTAGTGTTGTTTTACTCGCCGATAAGCAACCTTTCATTTTTATATCATTGGCATTTCATTAAACTTTGTTAATAAACTTTATGTTCAGTTTTCCATCTTTGATTTTTTCTGTATTTTCGTGTCATTCGTCATCTCAGCCCTGTTCAATTTGAAGCACGTATCTTTAAAAAAAAGAAAAAAAAAGTTATTAATTCAAGGCATCGTTTCGAAAGTCAACGGCAAGCACGTATCCAGAACTTTGTTTAGGGGGGGGGGTCCAAGGTCACGAAAGATAAATCAGAAGTATTAATTGTTTGTTACATTAGCACTAATTAAATTAAACTATAATAATTATTAATATGTAATGTTTAACTTAAAATGTAATTAATTAATTAAAATTAATAATGAAATTAAGTATAATTAATTTTAAAAAATGCGGTAGTAAATTAATTTTTGGCAATTAATAACAGTCATCCATACAAAAATTCTAAATGTGAAGGAAAAAAAAAATTCATCATATCTCATTTCATTCGCTGAAACATTTACGTTTATGCTTCGAAAAAGAGTGGTATATAATTCCTTCGAAGAAAAATTTCACAATAAAAGAAAATCAGAAGACCAATACTTTTCCAGGAATTATTAGGAAAAATGTTGTTAACACTTCAACAAAATATTAAACTTGGTAATACAGTATAACCTCGATTTAACGATTGCCTATGGACTGCAAAATATTATCGTTAAATCGAGGATATCGTTAAATCGAGAAAGCATACTTATAGGTTAAACGGATTAAACTATTGATAATTAAGTGAACGCTTAACATACGTTATTTTGCTTCTTTAAGAAAACTGCGCATTTATATTATTTCCAAAGTTATTTCATCGATCATTGTTTTCTCGTGTTGAGAAAATTTCACCTTTTTCGACCTCATTTTTTTCGACTGATCACTCTCCTCTCAAGGTGCTAAAAAATTTTGTTTGGAATGCTAGAAGTTTGGACGTTACTGAAGGATGAATCTTTTTACTATTGGAACAGGAGGTCTCATGCTGTTGCAAGTAAAATAGTTAGAAAAATATTTTAAACATATACTACTGTATTTTTGACGAGAGATAATTTGGCCGATATCATCGTTAAATCGAGGAAAGCTATCGTTAAATTGAGGACGTTTTAACATTAAATTCAAGGCATATGAGTCGGGACCAATGAAATGTATCGTTAAATTGGGGAAATCGTTAAATCGGGTATCGTTAAATCGAAGTTATACTGTATATTTCAAAAAAAAAAAATGTATATATTTATGTTCATTTTGTTGCCACCCCCCCCCCCCCCCAAACTAACTACAGTACAGAACCTTTTATCCGGGAGCCAAAATACCGGGAAACCAGAAAACCGGCAACATTTTGTCGATTTTTCCGCCACTTTTTAAAATACGCATTTTTGGCAATTTCTAAAAAATGAAGAGCTTTTTTTTTCTTTTAAAAGACCTAAATGAATATAAACTGTTTCTTCATAAATACCATATAAGTGGCATATAGCTCAGAAATTTTTAATATTGTAATATCTATAAGCACTTCTTGATCGTTTTCTCTTCAGATTTTAAGATGCATTACTATTTGTTATCATAACTTGAGTTTTATAAACAATTGGCAAATATCGCTTCGTAGCGATCCAGAAAACCGGGAAATTCAGTTATCCGGGATAGCTGTGATCCCAAACATCCAGGATAATTGGTTCTCTACTGTATCTATCGAATCGAATGCACAGCTGTATGAATTATTCTATTATAATGTAATTCTAAACCCTTGTTCGATTTGAACAAGACTTCATACAAAATTCAACTATGCTCTGGACTATATTTGCAAGGTTTTACTTTCAAACATTGAATTAATTTTCTTTATTTAAGTTTATAAAATTCTTTCGACAATACGAAATAGAATCTCCAAACTTACCCATTTTCTAATTTTTTCATTTAAAAGCTTGAACAAACACAGTTTAATTGGAGAAATTATTCACCACTTGCGAAGCAGAATCCGAAATTTCGAAAAAAAAACGGTGGGAGAAAAAAGACGGCTTATATAATAATATATAGATATAATTGATTATGCCCGCTAATTAAAATCGTAAAATTATGTAAATTAGTCGAACACAAGGCCTAAAAAATTACGAATTTATCGATATCTCGTTCGATGATCATTTCACTGACGTTCGGGAACAGTTATACTGACTTACATACTTAAATAGATATAATCTACGTACATGGTTTTTTAGTAATATGAAATCGTCAAATTTTTTTAAAAAATCTGTAAATTTTCTGCACAGTTTTACTTAGAAGTAGATCTAATTTTCCCGTAAATGACGCTGATTTGACTCAAACTCGGCATTTACGCAGGAAAATTTGATTATTTAACAAATTTCTACATGAAATCTGCAGAAATTTTGCAGATTTCTATGAAATTTCTTCATTAATTTGAAGATACTGCAGAAAATTTGCAGAATCATTTGGAGGTTCTCGCGTTCTAAATTGACTTGGAAGTTAAAAACTTTTCAATTAATGGGAATACTTAAAGGAGAAAAGCACCTTCTGTCTTGGTTATGGTTTTTTGAGGTAAGTTATGAGAACTGTGATAAAAGACATCCGGTTTGGGGGGGGGGGTCCAGACCCCATGGACCCCCCCCCCCTTAAATACGTCCTTGGTCAACGGCAAAGAGACATTCAGTTGATATTCTCCTATACCACAAAAAGTTGCCCTGACCTGGTTTGGAATATTAATTCTTCTTACATCTTAATCACTCAACGGCTACTTTTTAACCATACTGTGACCAAAAACAAGTATAATTTTGAAACAAATTTTAATTTTATATAGCTTCTATTACTCAAATCAGCAGATAAAATTGTTATAAGAATTAGATTCATCAATTTATAACACTTTAAATTGCGGCAGTCAGTTTTACTTAAAGTTGGCTTTTTTCTCTGGACGAATCTTCAACTGGAAAAAACATTTTACAGAAGATAGTTTTTAGGAAAGAGCATTTATTCCTCTATGATTTAAGTTTCTGTTTCATTTTTGAATTTGGCTTCAGTATGATACATTTTGAAACGTGGAGATAAGCGGAGGCCAATGTCGCAATTTGAGACAAAAATATCGTTTCTTTTCTGGCCCGCTTTCCGATATAATATCTTATCGAGCAACGTTGATTTCCGTTAGGAGGGGGATCACTTCTAACAAGTATCTTTTGGTCAATTTTAACAATGAATTAATTTGGGACATACCCAAATTAATTTAGCAAATTTTGAAAATCAGTAGGGTCTAAGGCCCCCTAAGAAAACTGTTTCCGATTGCAGGTACCATCCGTCGGCATCTCAGCGAAGTACAAGTAGTGGTACTTTCAAGTACCAGTATGATTGCAGCCATATAGGATTTATAATACTAAATTAATATAAGCGGGACTTCTGAGTTCTGTCGGGCCATAAAGGGTTAAAGGGTTTACTGGTTTCCCGTCCGTTCTTTCATCTTGGCCCGTTTCTAAATTAGGTTATCTAACCTTTCCATTTCATCATCTGCATCAGCAAGAACGGATCCAGCTTCTGGTGCAGGAAGATCATTTTTGGTAAAAGAGGCGTCAAAGTGGAATTTTTATGCGAAAACGGAGGGGGGAGGGGGAATACTTGGTGTTTTTTTTTTCGAAAAAGTCCACAAAAATGCAAGTTTAGGCTATATTTGACGCTATATAGGATGGGTTATGACCCCGATAAAACCCCCTCTGGATCCACGCCAGTGTGTGCGCAAAGGTGGGGTTTTGAAGTTTAACCCCTCCCTCCCCCCTTCGGCTTCAAGTTAAAAAAAAAAATCGTATGTCATCCGAAGCTTCATATTATTTTCCAGATTTTTGATTTTCTCGTCTAAAAAAAAAATTCCATTGACAAATATTGTAGACTTCCACGTTTTGTTTGCGTAAGATATGGGTTGGGAGGGGGGGGGGGCAGAAAATTTAACAAAAACTGGCTACTATCCTATAAATATTGAAATTGGAAATAGTGTTTTTTGTAGTCAAATGTAGCAGAGGCTACCATTTCGAAGAATTGGCCCTAAATTCTCCAACGAAGTTTCTATTGAACCACCTCCTTACTGTTGCAGATACACAGGGTGAGTGATTAGGAAAACTCCCTTACCTCCCCCCCCCCTCTGAAAAAATTGAATTTTCACATCTTGAATTCAAATTATGCTTTTCGCAATCACGAGTTATGATAGGACCCCTACTCACATTTATATATGTCTGTCTAAGGAATGCCCAAAAGCGGTATCATTTTATTTTCCAGCTCAAAATCACATTTTCTTTTTTCCATTTCCAGCGGCAAATTCAGCCCGCGTGAACATTTGAGCTCGTGGCACATGATTGAGCGAGCGGCTACGCTACGGAAACATAAAAACTCTTGACTAGATTTATTTTACTATTGATCCTCGTGTTCATGAGATTTTGCATCAAATCTCTTTTTACGCTCTCCCACGATCTTTTTTACGATATTTATCGCATTTCATTTGCTCTGAAAAAAGAAGCGAAAATCAACTGCTGTCGAGTAAGAACAAATAACAAATCGTGGTTGCACACAAAAAAAAAAAAGATAATAATAATAAATAAAATAAAATAAATAAGCAAATGGAGGAAAAACCATTAAAGGGTCCCCGAAATTCTTTACTTTCAGGTGTCATGATAAATCGCCTATATTTGCGTTTTTAGGACAAGAATTCGAAATTCTTTTAGGGGAGAACCGCCGAACCCCTTACATATGAATGCAGTTTGTCTAAAATAGTGAGTTTTTAGAGCTTCAATTTCAAAAAAAAAAAAAAAAAAAAAGACTGAGGAAATTCTTTAAACCCAATTCCTTCTCCTAAGACACAGCCTACAATAGCGTTTTTAAGACTAATTTCGCAAATTGCAGGTCTCTCCTATATTAAACATTAAAAAAAAGATCGCCTAAAACGAGTTTTTGGAACTTCAATATCGAAACATTTCTGGGGGAAAGTTGGAATGAAACTACAATCCCGAAAATTTTCCAGGGATAACCCCCGAAACTTTAACGTAATTGAAGATTATCTAAAATTGCGCTTTTGGAGCTTAATTATCAAAAAATAAATGAGACCTAAAAATTTTCGGCTCTACCCTTTAAAAGAATATAGTTGCATCAGATATTTTTATCAAGTAGATGAATTTTATTTCAATTATATTCTAAAAGTTTTCCATTTCAATTGTAATGACACGCAAATTTTTCTTTTTTGAATGCATTCCCCTGTCATGATTCATTGCAGCCCTTTCATATTGCACATCCAGAATAAAAGGGGCACATCTCAAAAAATGCATTTTTTGGAAATATCTTTAAAAAGCATACCTTAGTACACCTTACATGAGAAACTGACCCATTATTTTCTAGAGTTAACAGTCGTACCTAAAAAGCAACTTATGCCCTTATCATTCTGTCGATTGTGAAGGGAGAATTGAGTTTGAAAGGGGCACATCTTTGAAAATCAGAGTTCGCCGAGCGTCATTGGTGCAAATTATGGTTAGTACTTTTTTAAAACCAATTAAGAAAACCGTAATTTTGATTTGTTTTAAAATGACACTCGTTTTAATTATTTGTTGTTAAGTATAAATTGTTTGTGCACAAGTAATTTATGAAGTGTTCCTTTTTTAGTACAAGAAGAATAGTATTATGTAACTTAGCGCCAAATCATTAGGAATTAAAATTTGATTTAATATCCTTCTGAAATGAAACAGCGATATGTAGGATAAGTCACGACAAGAAAAATTTCAGGGTGTATATACCCATAAGAATAGCTATTTTGAGATGTGCCCTTTTCATTCTCCACGAAAATGGAGAATGAAAGGGGCACCTCTCATTAATTACCGACTTATTTAAAATTGGCCTGGAAACGCACACCATAGTCATCTAGCAGAACCTTTAATCAACCAAGCAATGAAAGTTTGGCTAGTTGTAATAATTTATTAGAGCCAGGGGAAGGATTTAAAAAAGTTCAAATTTTCAAATCGATTTTTCTCAAAACAGCTATTTTAAGATGTGCCCCTTTCATTCTGGATGTGCGATATGATGGTGTGTGGGAGTTGAAAAAAATGAAAATTCCTAGTTTAGAGGAATTGACAATTGAGGATTTTCTATTGTTTTTTTAAGAGGAGCTTTTTCAGGACTTAAGATCACAAAACATTTATTATATGTACCGTGAATTATAATAATTTATTTTATTCTTTCAGCTATGAAGTTTACTATCAGATATTTCTACAACAGATATGTGCATGATCCTTTTTGGTGGCAGGGGGGGGGGGGACCCTAATCGATGACTTTCAAACTTTAATTTTCTTTCATCTTCTTAGGTTAACACTGCAGCCTTGCTTCTTGCTCAATGGAAAGCTAGCAAAATTTCAATAAAAGACGACAACATTGCTCTAGTCAAGTAAGTTGTTTCCCCCTTCAATCGATTAAGTATCATAAGTTGATTAGCGCTAAAAAGTAATATTTTGCAGGCGATGGTTGCGTGTTACGTTTATATTGTTTCCTGTCCTTGGAATAACTTGGGTGTTCGGATTCTTTTACGTAGGAAAACATTTCGAAATTGCTGGATATCTTTTCACAGTGTTCAACTCTTTTCAGGTAAGAAAGTGCATTGTATTGAATTCGGTAAAAGCCATTACTATTTGTTTTACAGAGGCAGATTTACCACATCGCAACTGTTGAAATTGCGAGGGCCCCCCAAGACCATTGGGGGCGTCGAAGAGGATTCAAAAAGGGACATGATAAATGTTAATGAATGCATAGTTCTGCAATAGATAAGAGCCCCCCAAATCTGCAAATCCGCCACTGGTGTTTCACTCATTGTCAGCCATTTTGTGTAGCTTTAAAATTACTACGAGTTCCTCAGTGGTAGTTTAAGAGTTGTTTTGTTAGTAATAACTTAAAGCGCATAGACATTAACGCTCAGTCAAACTCTCAGGTGATTGACATAAGTTTGAATAGCCTGCTGAATAAACGTTAACCAATCAGAACGCTTCAATTGAGTTTAATGTCTGGTGAAAGTTCGAATCTGTTGGCGAATCCAATCAATAGTTATCGATCATGATGTTGTCGTTTCGTCAGATCTCGTTCTCTGTATTGAAGTATGATCTATTTATCCGAATGTCACATTTAAAGCTTTTATTAGTGTTTCCTTTTTTTTTTACAGGGCTTCCTTATCTTTGTATTTCACTGCTTAATGGATAAGAAGGCAAGAAATATGGTTATAGCATCTTTTAAAAAGGTAACTTTGTTTATATTTTCTGACCAAAACATTAACTTAAGAAAGGTTTATGCATAACATCCACTATTGTTTCAGAAGACTGCCTCCGTTAACACAGGAAGCAGTGGGACTCAGAAAAAGTCTAAAGATCCACATGTGTTCTTCGTGGAAAAAGCTGCAAAGGTTCCTTCAAAAGATAAAAAAGATTTCAAAAACATATCTGAACTCAGCAACGCATCTGAGCTGACAAAAAGTAACTTTCAGAAAAGAAACTGGAAAAAATGGAAGAAGCCATGGTCGTTTTGTTTTGAAATGCCTGTTTCAGAAAGTGGTAGCCAAGGTTCACCAGCCAAACATCCATCCAAGGCAATAGTTGTACGCTTGAACAGTGTAAATGGTAGAAATTGTCAATAGGGCCAATTATAGACAATTGCCACTAAGTTGTTCAGAGGGTTATACTCAAATAGTCATGAAACATCAAAAATCGACAGATGTTCTTCACAATATCAAATACTCGAAATATGTTGGTTTAGTTTTCCCCCTGCACCACAGTGTACTATTTGCATAGTTATACATTAACTACTTCAATGTCAGAAAAATCTTTAAAAATATTTTCTCTGAAAATAGTACACACACATACTCCACATATGCAGTATCTTTGTCACTTCACCCCTCTATTACTAAATGTCGCTCGTTTGAAAATTTAAATGCAAGAATCTCAGATATGGGATGATCAGCTTGATTCTAGTACACATCGGACTTACGTTTGATGTTGTTTTCAACTTGGCACGTGACTGGTCAAAAACGACATCTAACAAACTGCAACCAGTACGAGAAATGCAATGCCCGCCTCTAAATTTTTGAACGATTATTTCTTTGTCCAGCAAATTAATAGCTATATTAAATGTCCATCAAGCTCATTGTATCACTCTTGCTTGTTAAATGATTATGAGTAACTCATAGAGTCACGTTTTTGGTCCTTTTGGAGTATTTCTTTATATGACATAGTTTGGACGGTCATTCATAAGGGAAGAAATGCACGCATTACGATGTCTATAAGTGTTACACAAAATATTTGCAGGGGTGAAACTTACATAGTTTGAATAAGCCTTTGCTTTCCCACCAAACACTCTTTCTATGTACTAATTTTAATAAAAAAAATGTATCATTTTCTATTGATAATACTAAATAACTAACAATTACTTACTGAAAGCTTGTTCCTAAATTGAGCTGAAAGTATAACAAGTTGTGAAGTTACAGTCCCTGGATAAAATTTTTACAATATTTAAGCAAAAATCTAGAAGTTACAGAAATTGGGTTTCTCGAAAATTTTTACTTCATTACTTAGATGCTATTACAAATAAATCAAATTCTTTGAAAAATATGTACATTTATTACCAATGGGTGTCACAAACAATATCACAACATATTTGCATCTGTTTGAGAGGAAGCAATTGAAGCAGGCTTGTGCATAGCAATATCAATACGTTAAATTAATGTACGAGACATTAATAAATCTATAGAGCGGAACTAAATATCAGATTAAAAACTAAATAATGAGGAATATATTGTGCATTGAACAATTTATCAAAGGACTGTAATTTTCATCTTTGTAAAGTGTATCTAGTCATTTGTTTATACCTACATCATAAAACAACTGAAATTTATATTGTTTTTCATTATGTATTGCACTGTTTTACATTACATTTGGAATTTTAATGTTCTCATTAGTTGTAAAAATTAAAAGACAAAGCAATTTTCTTGTTGTTATGTATGCACTTTTTTACATTTTAGTCATGTCTTTCTTCACTGAAAACACTCAGATCAATAACAAAAACCTTTACCTGGGAGAACTTGTCTGGGGTCCTGAGTCGCCCCAATCACCTAAAGCCTTCTGTTTTTGAGTGTGCAATTCAATTGATATGAATCCAAATCTTGGTATCTTGGAATTTTAAAATGTTTTCCTTTAACCCTTTATGCCTCGATAGAACTCGGAAGTCCCGCTTATATATTAATTTAGTATTATGAATCTTAAATGCAGGGGTGATTGTAAGTTTATAAAAAAATACCTGAAAGTTTTAAAGAGAAAATGTGTGTAGGCCCGGGGGGGGGGGGGGTGGTCAAGGTCCCATTACTTAAGCACACATAATTTTAAAATTATACCAGGGGTGATTGTGAGTTCTTGAAAAAATACCTGAAAGTTTTAAAGAGAAAATGTGCGTGTGTGTTGGGGGAGGGGGGGGGGTTGCGAGGTTTTTTTTTTTAACCAACGGCACTGTTACTTAAGCACGCCTAATTTTATAATTATACATATTTAATAATAAATTGCCATTCATAAACAAACAAGACACATTTCATATATTCGATAAAGTTTCAAATAGCTTTTAGTCAAAATATTGTACATGCATTTAATTAAATTATACACGAGTAATAAAGTTACTTTTGAGTTGGTGTTGTACAAATTATCTCCAAAAAATATTTTAAAGATAAAGTAAAGGTCTAACAGAATTACTGTTGGTTGTGAGAAAATATTAATATAACATAGTTAAGGAAAGTTGGCATTTGTTACTGAAAATTTGGAAAAGAATTTATCTAGATGTAGTACCTATAAATCTCCTAATCAATGCAATATGACCAGAGTCAAGGATTTTATACTTATTAACACTGAAGTGAAATACTATTTAAAGATGTTATGTAAACTTAAATTGTTGTAACAAAAATAAAATTCAGCCAGAGATTAAGCATTTAAGTTCTTAACATTTTACACCAACAGAGCATGGAATTTTGTTTAAAACTCTTGTTTCAATGATTTAATTAAAATAAAAAGAAATGTAATTTGCTTGCCTTTCAACAAGGAATAGCTAGCATCAAAGATGCGAAATGATGACTATTATAAATAATTAATCGATATAATCACCGAAAATTAGAGAAAGGGAAAAAAAATCTGGATTAAAAATATCTTATTTCCTGTATTTTCAAGCATAAAAATACCAAAATCGATCATGAAAATACCGGAAATCCGGTAAAATACCGGAACACAATCACCCCTGTTATACGTATATAATAATTAATTTCCTTTCACAAATTACCACATTTCATATATTCGAATAGTTTCAAATAGTTTTTAGACAAAATATTGTGCATGCATTTAACTAAACTGTAAATGAGTAATAAAGTTACTTTTGAGCTGGTGTTGAACAACTTATCTCCAAAAAAATATTTTAGGGAGAAAACAAAAGTCTAACAGACTAACTGTTTGTTGTGCGAAAATATTTATAAAGTAATGAAAGTTGCATATGTTATTGAAAATATGAAAAAGAATTGATCTAGATGCAGTACGCATAAATCTCCTAATCAGTACAGTATGACCTGAGTCAAAGTTTTCATACTTATTAATACTGAAGTGAAATACTATTTAAAGATATTATGTATGTGTGAAAAAACTTAAATAGTTCAAACAAAAATAAAATTCAGCCACAGATTCAGCATTTAAGTTTTTGACATTTGACATTCTGAAAGAGCATGGAATTTTTTTCGAACTTTTATTTTAATGATTTAATCAAAATAAAAAGAAATGTTATTTGTTTGCCTTTAATTAGGAATAGAAAAAGCAAAATATATGATTCTCACAGCGTCACAACAGACGTAAAGGGATAGCAATTTTCAAAATTAAGGCGTTAAAAGTATGAAAATGGCATATGGGCAATTCTCTGTAAACTCGTAATTGGCTGTCCAGACCGAGTATTTTAAAAATAATAAAGTAATTATTGTTCTTAATGCAAGTAAAGCATTAATACTTTGTGGCCCAATTGTTTTTGGAGCGATAATTTAATTTTTTTTTAATATAAATCATCTAAGCACCAAAAACAGTCCCCTGGCTGTCTCAATCCAATAGTTTAACACTTCAAGGCAATATTTCAAAAAACCTATTAACACTACATAAATCTTGCAATAAAATCTAAAAATAGAACAATGCAACTATATCACTTTTATGAAATAAGGTCTAATTACGAATTTCTAAATCTTAAAATTGTCATGCAAATTCTTTCCGGAGATTTTTCAAACAGTCCCCTGCCACAAATTCAAAGCTCCAATAGAAAAAATCTGTTACTCTCGCAAACGTTTTTTGTCAAGAAGTTTAAAGTAATCTGTGTGAATTTGTTGAAATTGCTGAGAACGGTGTTAAAAGGATACATTGTTTGGTTTGAGAGCAAAAATTTGTGATGAAAGTATACATCAGGGTCGTTGCGAAAAGTCCTCTGGGAAGTGATTTTATTAACATCAATTAGTTTAATTATGAAACATATTAGTAATCATGTCCACGATTTGTACCTAAATTTATAGGTAGTCTCGTAACTAATTATGTTCCAATAGTTTTGCAGATGTTACGCAACAAAGAGCAAAAACACAGTCACCTGGCACAGTCCCCTGCCTAGGCAGGGTACTTACCCCCTATCATGACTTATCAGAAAAACACAAACTTCAATTGGCCCTCTTTCAAACCAAAGTAATAAATTCATTTTCTGAGCAATAGTATTATAATTATACGAACATTTCAAAAAACCATGCCCGGACAGATTTTGTGTGAAAATGACGAGTTTACAGAGAATCGACCATGTAAACGAATTCAAAAAAACTTAATCCAGATTTACAACTAAAGGCTCTACGATAAACATTATTTTTATTATCCACATAGAAGCAAAATAAAATTAAATCAGTTCTTCAAATTTTAGCTTTGACATTTTGATTTTCATAAAAGACGCAGAATTTCGCACGAAAATTTTGAATTTATGATTTTTAACCATAAATAAATATGCGTTTCATTTATTTGTCTGCTAACTAAGGGTAATAAGCATAAAAAAAGAGACAAATTCGATTCTCATATCGGATGCAAATCGATTGCACTTTTGAAATGAAGGCATCAAAATAAAAAAAGAGATGCAATTAAAATAATTTATTAAAGTAAAAAACCATTAGAATCGCATCTCTATCCGAGAATATTGTTAATAATTATCGGTATGTTCATCGAAAATTCGAAAAAAAAAAAAAATCTGAGGTGGGAAGATAAAAGCATAATTAAAAATATTTTATTTCCGGTATTTTCGAATGTGAAAATACCGGAATCGATCCTAAAAACACCGGAAATCCGATAAAATACCGGAACACAATCACCGCTGTAAATAGCTGGAATCATGCTGAAGCTTTTAAGTATCACTTCTTGTACTTTGCTGAGAGGCCGATAGATGACACCTGCTATCAGAAACAGTTTCCTTAGTTACAAATTGCAATGAACTTTTGCCAAAATTTACACCTATAAATTACATTAAGCAAAAATTAATAGATTGGGTCACACAGGCACCTAGCACAACCTTTTCTGTTTTATTTTTAATCTGTGCCTCCGACCATGCAATCTTTGATGAAAGTTATTTGGATGTATACTACAACCTATTAAAGTCCTGCCCATCTTTCATGAATCACACTGTGCAGAAGTGGAGTTTGTGCAATGCAAAAACAATCTAACAGAATTGGGATTTTTGTAGGGTGTTTTGTGCAAAATTAATACACCTGTTAGCATAAAATTGCTCTTGACACATTTAATATGCTAGTTTACATGGGAGTAAGAATTCTTACCTCTACTTGGGCTGAGAAAGAAAACTTCAGCCTCCCAAGAGACATTAATAATAATTTCTTGGAGTGTGAAGAAACCGTTTCACTTGCAAAATGTTGCTATTTGCGGAATTTTTTTTTTTTAATTACTGGTTTGTGAAACATTAACCTAGGTAATGTCGTATATGTATCACAGAAAATTAATTTATGCAACATAATAAACAATTTTTGTTTCTAAAGACTATGTTGTTCAACAAAATGTTACATTTATGTGATTATATGGAGTTAGCATTTCTTTTTACAAGAACAAATACACAATTAAAAGCATCTTCATTATAATAATTTTATTGTAATTATAAAACATAGTAATAAAATAATTAAAATTTAAATTTTAAGCAAAATTTGAATAAAACCAACATGGAATGTGAAACATTTAAAATCTAATTAATGTTGTCATAAAATTGACAATTTCTTAAAAGACAATGAAAATAAGCTCTTAAAATTTCACTCAATTTTTACATATTTTGCACATTAATTTCCAAGCCCCTTTTACTCTTTTAGTTGTTTATCATCTTTTCTTTTTGGTGTCAGTTTCTGAAAAGGGAAAAATAATTACATTCTGAAGCTACAATCGGAAAATTATCTAATTAAAAATATATTTTAATAGTCTTAAATGAGTTTTTACTAACAACAAACTAGTTAAACTTTCAAGAAAAAATTATCTGAATAGCAAGTAGATTTTTGGAAAAAGTTAGGGAGTCATAAATTGAACAAGGTACAGTAGAAAGTCAAAATGCTGAACTAATTAAAACTGTAGTTCAAATTTTCGAAAATAACCACAGCAATACAGTTTAGCAACATTTCGTGTATCAAATTAGGTGGTTATACAATACATATAACATACAATATAGAGCTAGAATATATAATCACACTTGTTAACACAATTTTACAAAAATTAACTCATTATTTAATAAACATAAAGGAAAATTTATCAAAATTTCTTTATACTTAATAGTTGCAGGAAAAGAGATTACTTTGAAATACATTTTAGTTATTAAGAAGAAAAAAAAAATAGACTGTACGTGTTTCATGCAGAAATTCTACTGAATAATAAAAATTTCACAAAACTAAAGTTTTAGGTTTCACTGCTAGGCTTTTGCAACATTAGCCTGAGATGAAAAAAAGTTATTAAATAACTTTAATTTAGAAGCTCTTAAATGAGGTGTGCCTCAAGTGTATAAACAATCAAGTTAAAGCTTAATCAATATTGTACATATTAAAAGAAATTAGAAACCTTTAATACACTAAGTGCTATAGTTAGGGGAAGAGGAGAACTCTGTGCCCAGAAATTTTTGACCTATTGTTGCAGAAAGAAAAAAAATGCAAATTTAACAAATTGCTTTCAAACTAACTTTCAAAAAAAATAAATAATTTTTGTGAATGGAAGTAGGCGCTAGTATTCTCAACTGATTTTTTTTTTGCCCGAATGAATATTTGTCAAACATGATACTTGAAAAAAGTGCATTCCCTGAAATATTTGTTAATACAGTATCCCTGCTAAAAAAAAAAAAAAAAAGTACAATTTACTTCATTTTTCAGCTCAACAAAATGTAAAATAAAACAAATAGATAATGATAGATAGATATTAAGTTTCATGTTTCAAGAAGCTGGAAAATGCAATATTTCTTTCAAGTAATAAAGAAACTAAACAAATGCACAAGAAGTGGTAAGTGTAACTTTAAGTGTAACTTTCAACAAAAGTTATTCATACTTTCGCGAACTCTTTCGCTTTTAAGCGATTCATGGCAAGCTGCTGCTTCTTATTTTCTTGCGAATACTTTTCTTGAACTTCTTCGAGATTGTTCCATAACCTGGAAGTATAAATACGTTTCAAATGAAAAATTGCCAGAATTTTAAAGCAACAAATAAAAATTTCATATTGATGATTTTAAGACCAATTTGATTTTCTTTTTTTAAGTTGCACCAGTTGAGTAATAAAAAATCTAGTTTGGTTGCAAAATGGAACAGGACTTTCAAGACCTGAAGAAGCAAATTTCTTCCACAAAGGTGGAAGAAACTGGAGGAAATAGGGGTAGGTAATAAATTAAAAAGAAAATAAAACAAATGTTAAAAATTATAACATTAATTAAATAGCAGAATTAAACTCTTATTTGAATTTATAAAACAATAACATATTATATACATATTTTTTTAACAAAATAACATGCAAAGTTTGGCAGACATTTATGAAAATGCTTGTTACAACTTTTGAAGCAACTGAAGGATTTTTTTCAGTTTTCGCTATAGCTGTAAAGTGAAATGCCAACAATAATTTTGTATTAAAATACAATGTTTTAACTTTACTGTTCAACGCATTAAAAAATAACTTATTTACTAAAGCATGCATATCTGAATTCTGGTGTTGAAGGACTAATGTTTTAAAACTTTTTATAGTGTTACTTCATATTGTAAATCCATACTATAGCCCGGATAAAATGCACAAAAATTATCAAAGTATGTCCAAAAAGAACCAAAAATATGCAGCAATAATTTTTATGAAGAAACATTGTCATATCTGAGAAAAAAATACTTCCCTTCTTAATTTATCTAATTTCAAACGTAGAAAATATATACCAAATCAATTTTCAACCTAGAAAATAGCAAAGCGTGCACATTAATTACTTTTATTGCAAAAAATCACCAGTATTCTTTAAGGTTTCCTACAGTTATCAATCGCTTTTTGTCATTCAACATCATTTCTTAAGATGAAACTATCTTTTCAACTTTTTCAGTAGTTGAATATTGTTTGATTGAACATTTAATTGGCTAGTATTTGAAATATTTAACTTAGTCCTGTATCCTTAAAAGATTCACACCTACATAATTCGGATAGTAGTCCTTCTCTTTCAATGATACGCTTTGTTTTATTATAAAATATTATTGAATAATTCTTTGTCTTTTCTTCACTTTTCCCAATTTAATTACATTTTGATTTGTGCTATAATCTTTTCCATGAATAGAAATTGAATTTTCTACGAGTATAATTTTAGTGCTTGATCCGTTCAGGACCATGATCACATATATGTGATACCACGATTCTCCCTCCACAGCTCATGTTATCAGATGCGTGATAAGCTTTTCTGTGCCATCAGGACTGAGCGCACATGGGCGTGATCTCAGTTTGGAACAATTTATTTTACAATGACGTTCGACAGAAAAAATGTTGACCTTCAATATATGCCTTCAATTCTGTAATACCCCCCCCCCCCTGATCTGGGGCATAAAAAAAAAGTGCGAGTGTTGCTGCCTTTCAGCTAGATTAGTCATTTAGAAGGCTGTGATTTATGGTTTTTACTTCTTGTGTTTCTGTTTATATTTTAGTGAAATGGAAAGGATGAATGTTTATAGGAAGGGTGGGAGTAAACATTTTGGTCTTACATTTGCTAGATCACTTTTTATACGGCTAGGTTGTGCTCTATGTCAATAGTTGGGGATGAAAGACTTAAAATTTGTACATAAGATGTTTAAATTGATGAAAGAGTCAGATATGGAAATGAAGGAGTTATTTTCGAATATTAAAGAATCAATGAATGTAAAGCTGTGGCAAACGGGAGGGGGGAGAGGGAATTTAAGAGCAAGGTAAAGGCAACGCAAGGCAAGCAGACATCTAAGCTTCAAAAATATAAAGCAGAAATTAGCGTTATATATTGCAAACTTGTGCCGCACATATTTCCTTTTTTAATATTTAATGCCTTATCTACAGTCTAAATATTCTTTTGCAAATTTATAGCTTTTTAAAATTTAAATACACATACAACCAATAGTTTTATTGAAATTAACACATTTTCTTCAAAAGTCGCAATTTATTTTGTAATATTCTGAAAATCTTAAGCATCATACATTCAGAGACTATTATTAATAATTGCAAACTAAATTTTAGCTTATTTAATTGGTATAATGATTTTTATGAATTTTTCAGCAAAATTAGGCGAAACTTCAAAAATCACTCGGGCCTGTGAGCACGTCAACATGCGGAGCGTACAAACCTGGGAGCATGCTTCTTCCTTATTCCACTGGTCCTGAAGAGGTTAAGGCATATTTATATGTGAAAATTTAAATAACTGTTCTAAAAAGGGGAATCATAATTTTGTAACATGAAAATCTGTTGCTCAGACCAGGCGTGATTGTGAGTACATGAAAAAATACCTGAAAGTTTTAATGAGAAAATGTGTGTGTGTGTGTGGGGGGGGGGGGCTTTTTTTTTAAAAACCAAGGCCCCTACTTAAGCACGCCTAATTTTATAGTTAGAAAATATAATAACTAATTGCCTTTCATATAAACAAACAAGACACATTTCATATATTAGATTAGTTTCACATAGTTTTTGGTCAAAACATTACGCATGCATTTAATTAAATTGTAAATGAGTGAAATAAAGTTACTTTTGAGCCGGTGTTTTACAAATTATCTCAAAAAATATATATAAATAAAAATATATTTAATTTATTTGTCTCCTAACTAAGGGTAGTAAGCATCAAAAATGAGAGAAATTCGAATTGCATATCGGATGCAAATCGAATGCATTGTTTAAAATGAAGGCACCAAAATCGAAAAAGATGCAAATAAAATAATTTATAAAAAAGTTTAAAAAAATTAGAATGATATTTTAACATTTCTATTCGATGAATATTATTAATAATTATCGGTTTAATCACCGAAAATTCGAAAAAGCAAAAAAAAAATACCGGAGGTGGGAAGATAAAAGCATAATTAAAAATATTTTATTTCCGGTATTTTCGATCATGAAAATACTAGAATCAATCATGGAAATACCGGAAATCCGGTAAAATACCAGAACACAATCACCCCTGTCAGACACTAAATCTGTCCTAGGAAAATACTCTAATTTAGCATCTAGATAGGCAGCACTGGTTTATTTAATTTTTCTCAAACGATTCCCCACTCCTATAAGTAGGGCTTAGTTTGTATGAGAGCTCTTGGTAGCTTAGCTCTCTGTATTTTCTTTAAATTGTATATAATTAGCCGATACTGCCCATCAGTGGTACAAATTCAATGTATGCTATTACATTTATTCTTCATTTCTTCTAGTTTTGCGAAAACCAAATTTTTTCAATTCTAAATTAAGATATGAGCATTGCTAGTGTTAAAATAGATTAAAAAATTGTGACATTTTGACACAACATATTTGCAACTACAACATTACCTTTTAGTGCGGGCTTGATATTTTTTATATTCTCTTTTAGTATTCTTCTTTTTCTCTTTGATTTCTTTTTCTGCTAAAAAAAAAAAAAAAAAAATTCAAATGAAAAATCGGGCAATGTTTTTTTTACCAGATTTATAATCAAATCTGCTGGAACCGAATCCTTACAATATCAAAATAGGTTGAAATCATTATCGCCGCTTTATAAAATCAAGTTTTTGGAAATCGCCAACTAATATTTGGAAATGAGTTATAATTTTGTTGAAAACTGTTACAGACATAATAAATTTCAAAGCTATGCAGCACCAAAAAGTGGAAGATTGTCTAGGAAGATATAGAAATGACTGCAAAACTTGCCCTCGTTAATATTCCTGAGAAAAAATCTCGATGTCATACAATGCACTTTAGAGCAAAGAGGAGATAATGTTAAAAATTATCTCCTCTTTTTTGATATAAAAAATACCTTTTCCTTAGAATTGTTTGTTATTAAAACTTCACAGCTTGAAAAAATACCATACAAGAAATTTTTCTAAGCAACTTTTGTAAATCTACGTGCAGAATGTTTTTTCCTATTGCATTTAGTTTTATTAATGTTAAAACTTGCAAAACAAGATAAGGCTTTAAATTTGTTAATTTCTGAGCATTTTTGCAAATGCATAGAAGAAAAGAACAACTGGGAAAAATTCATGAAGATGATACATTTTAGAAGTAAATAGTTGATCACAATTAATTCTTTGTCCAAAATTTTTCTCATTCGACCCCAATGGTCTGTGTTAATTTAAACAAGAGAATAGCATGCTCTTTTACATTTATATTTTATAGAGGTGCCATCATTATCTCCAAGAATCCAAGCTACAAACTTATACAACATATAGTTTACAAAATTATTTCTATAGCACTACCCTAATCAAAGCATAATAATAGTATAATGGGGTAAGGCAGCGTGCATATGAACGAAATATCAAGATAGCCATCGTCTTGAAAAGGAGTTAAAATAAAAAAACCTCTCTACCGATAACTCAACTTATGACTATGTAGAAAATTAATTCCAAAGCCACAGAAAATGCAATAGTTTTGTTTCTGATAGTAGAAAAAAACAGATAAGGACAAATTCAGGAAATGCTGAACTTTCATTATACAGTCGAATCCCTCTATAGCGAACCCGGGATATAGCGAACCCCCGGTTATAGCGAACCTTTTCATTGGTCCGATCTAAAACTCTTTGTCAGTAATGTAACTTTTTGCGCTTATAACGATCCACAAAGCCTGAAAAATCGGCTATAACGATCCTAAAAAAGTGGCGAAACCCAATCCTCACTTTGCAAGAAATTTTCCTTTTCAAAATCTATTGTCACCAGCGTTTCTGCTAATGAAAAAACATAAACGGTTGTAAGAAATTGCAAAAAGCAGAAATAGTAATTGTGGAGTTTTTTTGTGACTGAAAACATTGAAAAAATGAAGACATATGCAATTATGATGTTCATTATTATAGCATATTACCGAATTCCAACTATTTTTTGGAAATTCGGATATAGCGAACCCTCGGTTATAACGATCACTCAAGTCGATCCATTGAGGGTTCGTTATAGTGGGGTTTGACTGTATAGTTAATAATGATAATAATAACAGTGGTAATGAGAGATAGATATAGGGAAAAAATAACTTTTTAAACCCAAAACCAAAATTTGCATTTCTCATAAAAATTTCAAAAATGAGAAAAACTGGCATGTTAGCAGAAATATGTCTTCTTTGAAAAAGGTATCATAAATTAGATTTTTTTGCACTTAAAAAAGATCATTTTTGAGTAATCCAAAGTTATGTATGCATCAAGAGCTACAGGGAATGGTCTTATATATCCATCACCCTATTCTTCTATAGCATCTTGAAAATAGACTTAATTTTTTTTTAAATATATACACGATTTTTGTTCAAAAAAAAAAAAAAAAAGAAAAGACAAAAACAGCTATAAGAATTTGGACACTAGCACTCATGCTTCATTGTGTAACACTAGTTTAAACATTGAATAAATTTTGCATGTATACTTATGCAAACTAATTCATGTAATCTTACCTTGAGCACTTTCTTGAGCCAAACAGCTTATTTCATGCTGCATAAAAGACAGCAGTGAAGGTGAGTCAGCATAACCAGTGTGCAACGGACTATCACAAGTGGCGATTGCAGTTCTATCTGCACTAATGGGTGGAGTATTTTTGACATTAAGTGTATGATCCAAATTTTCTTTGTTAGTTAGGACACTTAAAAGTGTCTGTTCTTTTTCCAAGCAAATTGTGGATACCAATGTCAAATTTGGCTCTTCTAGAATGCCTTTCTCCTAAACAAATACAACAAGATTAAAACCTTGTTTAAAATCCAAGCACAGATTTTAAGACACAAAACAGATACAGTAATCTCCGAATTTCCATGGGTTAAGTTGGCACAGTAACCACAGATCTAATGTATGCAATAACTTTAAAAATTCAATAACATTCAAAACATTCTTAAAGTAGAGCTAAAAAAAATAGCAGCGCATGAAAAGCTAAAGATGAATCACTGATTACTGAGAAGATCACTGATTACTTAAGATCGAATTCTATCTTCTCTATTTTTACGTCATAATAAAAAGTACAATAACGTACTTTTAATACTAACTAATGATAACTAACAATGCTTATAACAGGGAAGTTTTTGATTTTTAAATTTTATATGATAAAACATACATAACCATCATGGGTGCAAAAACATTTGCGATACGAGTAGTTTTTCATAAAATAATTTATAAAGTAGAAGCGATGGTGACGTCATACCGCTGATGGATTTTTGGCTTTTCAAACAACAGCACCAAGCTGGAGTGAGAAGTATTTAGTATCGGCTTGAGCGGAAACTGGTTTTGTGCGCTTTCACAACATTATTTCCCAGGATTATCGAAGTAGGTAAAAGTCCCCAAGTAATGTCTTTCTAAAAATAGAAATATTGTTTTTGCCGCAAAAAGTTTCAAACAATCATCACTGACACCGTGGCAGGTTACTGGATTGCCCTTTGACGAATCCAATCTCCATAGCGAATTAATATACCTAAACTAATTAATAACAGAAGGGAAAAAACTCCACAATGAAACGATAGTAAATATGCAATACAATTTTTGTGGGTGAAAGGTTAAAATTACAGTCATCTGACATCACTTGTTTCATTTCTCAAGGCATGTTTTTTTATCGTGTGTTTCAGAAAAATTCATTAAAATTCAATTTTTGTGTTTTAAATTTCGGCGATGGGGATTTTTTTTGTTTTGTAAGTATCTGAACAATTTCTAGTAGTCAAAGTAAATATTTAACAGGATGAAAATTCCCTATTGCTCATTATGAACTATACCTCGCTTTACCTCATCTCATTTTACCTTTGAACTTTTAAATGCAAGTGTGTCTTTCCATTACAGTCCTCTAAATCCCCCCCCCCCCCACTCTCCTCTACATGAGCATATTTTAGCTGCCGTCGAATTTTTCTCAACTTTTCTGCAATTTACTCTGTGATATTTTCATTAAAAAATTAGAACGTTAAATATGTCAACAACCCCTATCTTACTGCCATATTTATATACCCAGTGATTTTTATATACACTGAATACTATTTTGTTCGTAAAAAGTGTTTAAAACAAATTTCAGCAGCCATTCATTAAGTTCTTCTTACGGCCATTCCATCAGCATTGGCGGCCGATGCTAACTTCGAGAAAACATCCGTCCATAGGCCGCTTTTTAGCTATCAATCAACAATCGGAATCAACCGAAATTTTTGACCGATCGAGCTCTTTTAAATATATATTTCACTCTTCAGAAATTCAAATGAGTATTTTTCAGCATTCAGTAAATCATTACCGTAAAACAAGGGACGAAAGATCATAGAAAAATTGCAGAACAGACAATCGGAATTTTACTGTGTTTCAGTACTCTAGTACAGCCAGAATGATGCCTTTAGTGGGGGAAAGGAATCAAATAAAGTACTTACATACATATTAATTACCATACTAGGGTCGGTGATTTATATGCATGTAAAAGCAATGTTTGAAAAAGCAATGTGTGTCGATAAAAATAGATTATTTTACACATATAGTCGAACCTCATTAAAACAAACTCAAAGGGGCTTCCAAATTAATTCGTCTTAACCGTAGTTCATCATATCAGACAGAAAATAATAAGCGAATAATAGGATGAGTTTGCAAGTGAAGTTTATCTTACCAATAATTCACTTTAAGCGTGTTTGAATTAACAAAGTTTGTATTTTAACCCTCGTGGGTTCCTTGGGGTCATATGTGACCCCAATGCAATTTCTGTTTAATATATTTTGTTAATCAACCATTTGTTTTTAATGGCATTT
This sequence comes from Uloborus plumipes, assembly GCA_038373865.1. NCBI lineage: Eukaryota > Metazoa > Arthropoda > Arachnida > Araneae > Uloboridae > Uloborus > Uloborus plumipes. Next base: position 77,353 of record JAXGGA010002680.1, read on the forward strand.
TGTGGCTTTTATTCTTCTAGTTTTCTATTCAAAATAATGCTATTATTGTGTTTTATTTTTCCCGAATTGCATTTTTTGCACATAAGACCCTTGGGGTCACTTCCCCAGAAGGCCAAAAAAAGAAGACGTTGCAACTTTTGTCCAAGAGAACTGGACAGAAAATGCATTGAAAAATGTCATAAGTGTTTGAAATTCACTTGCAAAAATCATGTTTTTTCAGGTCTGTAACAGATGTAAATAAATCTACAGTTATTGTAAGTTTTGCTCTAAAATTATAATTTTAATTCATAAACTAAATTTTACTTTAATTGTATCTTTTTATTTTTTGTTTTTTTATCATTAAAAAGTGTGTGAACATAAATAATGCATATAACATTCAATAATTATAATGAATTAATTAAAGGAAGCATTGGGGTCGTTTATGACCCCAAGGGTCTTGAGTGTAACTGAAATGGGAGGGACCCACGAGGGTTAATAGAAAAACCAGTTCCCAAGCAATATCTGCAAAATTAGTCAACAGAATTCTTATTAATGGAGATTTTAATAAAAACAGTAATCAATTTTGCAAAAAAAAAAAAAAAACGCTGAGGTGTTGGGAAAAAATGGATGTTACTTCGAAATCAGCAGACATAATAACAAAAAGCTCAGTAAAAACTTATTTTACATTAAAAAAAAAATTAATTTTGCAAGCCTATGCAATATGCAAAAATATACACAAGATTTTAAATGACACAAATGAACAAACAAATATGCAATGAAATGCTACAAAAAACAACTAAAAATGTTTCAATCACAAAATAGAATTATTCACCTGAGCCCAATCAAAATTTTTAATTGGTGTAGACTGATCAGTTATTTTTGATCCTGAAAACACTTCAGCGAGATTTTCACTTGAACTGTAACACAATTGAACAAAAATTTATACAACTTTCATAATTGATATTTTCACATGAAATTTATGTATATAAACCAGGAAACAAATCCGAGCACATTGATTGCCAATTATGTGAGATCGGGTAATACAAATTTTTACTTAACTAATCATGTGGAAGACAGGTGCGCTGCTATCGAGTTTCGAAGCGGAATTGCAGCGAGGGCTGGATTTAAACATAAGGGGGCCCTAAGCTTTTTCCGACATTGGGCCCCCTAAAAAAATAAAGAAAGCTTTTTCCTGTTTTATTTTATCCACCCCCCTTTCATTTTTTTTTTAACCAATACATGAAAACATTTTTAGTAATTTTTGTTTTTTTAATGCTTGGCTATCTTTTTTCTTTTTTTTTGTGATAATCTGTAGCAGGCCATGGGCATTAGGAGAGTGATACAAAGGCATCTCAGTTAATGGGGTGTAGAATATGATTAATTTTAGGAAATAGGGGAAGGGGGGTGAGGAGTTCTCCATTGGGAAAATTTTGAACAACATAAATAAAATTCTGCAATTTGAGGCCTCTTAAAGGCTAATTGGAAAAACAAGAATTTCAGAAAAAAAGTAGGTAAACAATCTAATTACAGGTGGTCATTTCAAAAGCAGTTATGATTATCTGAAGTTGCGGATTTCGAGGGTTCGAATTTCTGAGGTCTCCCTGCAGTTAGTTTCTGATAAGTTCCCCAACCCACTGAAAACCATACACTAAAATAAAATGTAAAATTGTCAACAATAAAAAAAGTATAACACGCTTTGAAAGGAATGGATTACAGAGTTAGAAAATAGGTAGCAAGAGTAAAATCCAACCTATTTGGACAGCTCATAGTTAATACACTTATTAAAAAATAAAGTGAAAGCACTTTTTAAGGAATTTAAATAATTTCAAAGACTATAGAACAGTTAAAACTATTTGAAGCATTTCATTATCACTTTCCATTCACTGAAATTTTAATACCTAGTTAAATAGTTTCTAAGAATTATTTTAACTATTCAAGAAACATCTATTTTAAGATTTAAAAAAAACCTACAAATTTCTTATTGCAACATTTATTTCTTTTTGAATTTCAAGAAATGCAGAAAACGAAAAAAAATATAAGTAGTGTAATGTTTTTCCCAGTCATAAACAGATTGACAGTATGTAGTAGAAATAAGATAAAAGAAAGCAATAACAAAAGGACTTCCAAAATATTGAATTCTGCATTAAATGAACAGGGAAATATGTGTATCAATTACCTTAAACAGTAGCGCTTTACCATGTCGCAATAGGGAAGAGGTCCTCATGACATTGATACTCAAAATGAAAATCAAAATGCTCCAGAAATAGTTTACTTAATTCTGTTCAGCACTAAGCGCCCCCAAAAGTGCATTGCGACGGGTCCCCAAACCTGTTAATTTGCATCTGATCTCAAGCAGTGTTACACAAACGTGAGAACGATGCTTTTTCTTTTTTTTGATGCAGGATGTAGCAAGGAGATGGATTCGGCATATTTTTGATCCCCCTTCCACGGCAATTGTAAAAAATTTTAAAATTCAAGGTTCATAACTACATTCTACCAATTTTTTAAGAGTTTCAAGAAACAATTGAAAAGGATCATTTTTAAGAAGTATGTTTCATTTTTTTGGGAAAAAATCTTGCAATTTTTTCGTAGATGCGGGCCCCCAATGAAGCAGGGCCCTAAGCTATAGCATGCTTAGCTTGTACATAAATCCAGCCAAGATTGCAGAAACAGCAATACAGCATGTAGTATTCAGATTGTCCAATAGAGAAGGTATCATCTGTCGTCTTTCTTCTTGAATATATAGATAACTAGCAAAAATACCCGGCTTTGCCTGGGTCAGTAATAATATTGAGAAACAATTTATGCTGACTTTTGTTTTTTTTTTCCTGAACTGAAAGAACTAAAAATCACTGCTTTGACGATTTTTAAAATGTCGCCAAATTTGCGGTAACTGTTTTAGGATGCCTAGGATAATTTTGCTCCCCTCCCTATTTTATGAAAATACATTAAGTATTATTATGTCACTAATTTTTGTCACAGAGAAATAGTCATCAAATGCTGAGATACTATTGCTGACCATAAATTGACGTTAAAAGTTTTTGTCCTTAATGATTTCGAAATTAATAGGGAACATTTGACAATTTTTTGTGCAAAAACGGAGATTAATGGCAATTTTAGTCTTGTTTACGGGTTTTATTAATTTATTATGCGGATTACTTTACGTTTTGACATAATTTAAAAAAGGTTTTTAATGGATTCATACGGAATCCGCCAACAAAAGAAAAAAAAACTGAACTTTTCAAATGTGGGAGTATTATCTCAATGATTAAGATTTTGCCGCAGTCAATACATATCAGACAATAATGGTTTTAGTTTGGTTACGTCGTGTAAGAAGTAAAGTATTATTACGTAGTCTTTGGCACAAAAACTGGCGTCAGTTAAAAAATCGCCGAAAATTTCGGTTATTATAATCTTGCAACAAATTTTACGAAATTCCTGTTGGATTGGATACTAAGTAACTGCCCAATTGTATGCACATCGAGAAAGTGACCTATCAACGCAAACAAATTTAAGAAATGCCGTTTAGTTGTATTTAAAGCTCCATCACATTGGAAAATAATGAACCTCATCCATTTATTAGTTGCCAATCTCTTCAAGCGATTACGTTACCGATACTCTGAAACAAACATTTACAGAACTCGCGAAACTAATTGATGCAGGGAACAATCTACTAATAAAGGAATACAATTTATTCTACAAAATAATATTTGCACGTTTCAAAGCACAATAACAAACACATTGCTTAAGGATAAATGTTCTACTTACAACTAAGACTACAAAACAAAATGCTTTAAAATACAAATCATAGTAAAAGCTCGTTAGAGAGCTGGCGCGAACGTTTCCAATGTAAAAGCCTGCATATTAACTATGAAGCTGAAAAAAAAAAAACCTTTTGATTTGACTTGAGAAAAGCCTTGAAAATTTAATGCGAAAAGTGGAAATGATACACGCAATTCTAGCTATCGACAGGGAGTTGAGATGATGCACTAAATACTGAATCAGTTTGTTGGAAGCCTTCACGGATTTATGCTAGAAATGTATCTTAAATTGGAATGAAAAAAGCGCTACCAATCGAACTTTTTCGAATATCGTTATAAATTATAGCCTATGTGTTATTCTGATGTATAAGCTACATTATGGTAGAAGTTTCATTAAAATCCATTCAGTAGTTTTTGCGTGAAAGAGGAACAAACATCCATACATCCATACATCCATCCATACAAACTTTCGCATATATAATAGTATTAAGATTTACAATACAGAGCAAATTCAATTATTACGTAAAGTTTTTAGCAATATTATAATGTGTCCAATTATGAAACTAATTACTGTAGAGTCTTAAAAATCTGAATCTCCAAAGTCTGAGCTTCTGGTAAACTTGAGGAGTTTAATTTATATTTTAATTCATATTATTCAGTGACGATATGATTTAATCTGAATGTTTATTAAAAACTGAAAATCGAATGTATTTGCCATGGTAAAACTTCCTTGATTGTATACAGTTAAGTAATTAAATAGTACACTTTACTACTAGAGAATGGCACCAAATATGTTCTTATTTTCAAGAGAGTATTTTTCAGCTAGATTTCCAAGTAAACTGGAATTTTTTTACAAATAATCACTCATTTCTACACACTAATATAAATATAAATAAAATATTCATTACCTGAAAGATGCAATGCTTTGCAAGCTATGACTTTTTTTCAAATTATGAAGCTTATATTGCTGAAACAAAAAACTTTGAAATAAATATTCAACTATCTTTTTTAAAAAGAAGTAGAAAAAAATCCTATCAAGTAATAATTTGCACATTATTTGCTGTAACTATATAAGTAACATGGTTTGGCAATTTAGAAAAATTAAACCCCAAGACAGTTTTTTAACACATGCAAATATTAGTTGGCAAAAATTGATCAACAAGTTTTTAAGTTTAACTTTTAGGAACCGGGCGGTACATATGTTGTACCATAAGTCTCGTCCAGTTTAGAGAACAGGGTTGAAATTTTCAAACGAACCCTTTGGAGAAGGGGATTTTTTCAAGGTTTCATACGTCTGGTTCGACAGTTTATACCTTCTCTTTTCAATGGAAAAGAAATCTGTGGTTAAACTGTCGTACTACCTGGGTCGAAAGAAAAATTTCTATATGAACAAGCCCGGATCCAAAAGGTTAAAAGAAAGGGTATATTAAAGGTGGAAATCAGGGGGGAGGGGGTATAATGACAAATGTTAAACATTTGCAGATAAAAAGAAATATAATTTGCATCATAAAATAAAATCTGTTTTTCAAAAATTTAAAAAGCTTCCAAAAAAAAAAATAAGGATACAAGGCAGTTTCTGCAAGTTTTCCTAAATTAAAATATTTAAGGGTCAATTTCAGTTATGAACAATGCACGTTTGAAGAAAAACTTTTTAAAAGCACTTTTCATTTTAATCAATATTCTCAATTGTTTTAATATGGGTTACATAAAAAAAGTTAAAATGGACAATAAATCTTGTGAATATCAAAATAGTCCAAACAACACAATTTGTTGACAGGGGGAAAATCAACCTCAAAATAATAATATAGATAATTTATAGTGATGTGCCGGATATCTGCAGGAAATTATGAGTCATGTGGTAGAAAAATGTTGTATTTTCTCAAAAAAAGAGAGTTCTTCTTTTATAACCAATGAACAAAACTGGTATGTCTTTGATTCATTAAAATTTGCTGCAATTTTAATTCTTATTTTGTTAAAAAAAAAAAAACAGAAATATTTCTAATTTATTTACTTTTTAATCCTAAAAGAACGATCAATAAGCCAATCTGTTGCTTGTATTAAAGAAAGTCAAAATAAAATAATAAATGAAATACTTGCAGGCATGCATATCATTTATTCTACTTTAAAGGCATCATTACTTTATATGACCTCATCACGTTTTTGGACAGATTGTGCATTTTTATTACAAAAAAAAAAAAAAAAAGTGATATAATGACAGGCAACTGGACATACTATTCCTGTTGGAAGCTTTTTCTTCTTTTGTAAGCTAGGAAATGAAGATAGTGTCTTCGTATACGACAGAAAATAGAATTTAAAAAGAAATTATAACTACTTACCATTTTGTTTGGTGAACTTATTTCACAACCTCTTTTCTCTGCCACATCTTTGGATATCAAAGAACTAATTGCATTTGTATCAAGTAACTTTTTAGTTTCACACTCATTCTTATTATTTGTAGGTGTTTTCTGTAATGCAGATTGACAAAGAATTTTTTCCTTTTCTTTCATTAAATATTCCTTTTCAATTTCTTCTAATGATCCTGTTTTAAACACTGGAACACCAACTTCAGATTGATCACTTGCTTCTGGAGGATCATAAATATTAATTTTTGGAATAAAAAATCCTGATTTGCATGGATGAATACTTTTTTTGTTTAAAGTTCCACCTTCCATATTTTTATTTAATGCAACTTGAGGAACTACAGACAAATTTCGATGAAATAAATTAGATGTAAGCAAATTCCCTTCAGTTTTTAATTCAAGAATTTCAGCGTTTTCTGAAATATTAGAATGCAATCGAGAAGATTTAGCATGTACCGTGACGTTGCATGTCACACTGGATAAACTTGGCAGTCCGAGCTGCTCTTGACTGTTGCCAATGTTTCTAAGAGTTTCTGACTCATCACTTGTAATTCTCTCCGAACCAGGAGTAGAAATATTAAAGTGCATCGTCATAGGTTTAAAATTCACATTGTTTGAAGATTCTGGACTGGTAAAATTCTGTTGACTTTTACTATTTGAGCTTACAGGTGTAGAAATATTAGAAACTGGACTAAGAGCTTTAAAGATGGAAGCACTATCAGAAAACCCCTCACATTTCTTATTGCTTACAGATTCTACGTTAGATGGTGTTGATATTTTAGAAAATGAAGGAAGAGGATAAAAAATTCTAGAATTCTCAGTTTCTTCAGACGTTTGAGACACTTTCGCCACAGGAATGGATCCCAAGACTGGACTTAGAGGCCCCAGCAAGTTTTTATTTGAGCTTCCATATTTATCAAGGGCTTTACTAACTGTCTCAGTACTAGATATATCAGAGTGACCACTCATTGGATTAAAACTGTTTGAACTTGAAAATAATTGATTGTCATTATTATAATCTTTATTATATAAAGTTGCAGTTCTTACAAACAAAGTACTCTCTTTCTTAGTTGCTTTATTTTCACTAGATTTGCCTAGGATGGGAGTAGTGCTATTTTGCTCTATAGATGCAGAATTACTTTTAGAGTTTTCTAGTTGAATATTGCTAATGTCTTCGAAATGATCTTGAAAATATTTTTTGTGATGCAAATAGGGTGTACTTTCTCGGGGTATTGAGACACTCGATGAACTAGAAGAATCAACCGATTTTTTCGGAGAGAAAGAAATTTTGCAACTTGAAGAAAGTGACAAAGATGGTCCTGATATGCTATCAAGTGTAGAGGTATGAATTTTGGACGTCTCAGACTTATTTTTGTCTAAACTTGAAAATACAGCTGGTGCTTTGGGTTCTTTAATACGATGTGGTGACTGTCTAGTATTGCTAGAACTTGCAACAAAGCAAATATTTTTCGCTAATTCAGTTACATGAGAGGGTGGTTCATCAAGCAAACTAATTGTACCATTGCATTCTTCTTCTAATGTTTGTTTAGATATTGCATCTTCACATTTTGAGTCTCCTTTTTTCATAGATTTTTGCTCTAATAATGATTCTGAATAAGATAGATAAGGATTTTCAGACGTTAATGCAGAATCCATTTCTTGAATTGTACTCAGTTCATGATAAACATGAGGAGTTTCACTTTTTCCTACAAATAGGTCAGACTTTTCAGGCTCCACAGACGAAACATGTGATTGGATATTGCATCCTGAGTTGCTTTTAGGCGAATTCTTAAAAACAAGCTGCTTTATGATCTTTAATCTAGCATCTTCTGCCTCCTGATCAAACGGATCCAATACTTCATTTTGTTTAAAAGCAGAACTTTGCAGATTGAAGCCATTTTCCAAAGCAAACTTATCAGTCCTTGCAGTTCTAGAAGACTGTGTCACTTGTTCAGGTTTTAAGTCTAACTGAGCCCTAGGTTTAAGTTTTGATGTCAAGTCCTCATTTTGGTGATCTAATTTCAGGTTTGAAGAAGCATAGGAAACAAAGTTTTGTGCATGAAATGAACTTCCACTATGCTCATCTTTTAACTGCGCCATATTCTTTTCAGGATGAGGACAAGAAGCTTGACTACCAGATTGACCAAGGTTCTGCTGAAGAACGCTTTGACTAAAGGTTGAAGAAACTGGCTTTTCAGCAAAATATTTATTGGCTAAAACTTTCACATAACTAGACAACAAAGAACTTTTCCTCGGAGAATCAATTTCTTGATTAGAAGACGGTGATGTCTTTTGAAATTTGTCTTCTTCAGTTTCTATCGCAGCACTATTGCTCTGTAAATGAGTTCCAGTAAGATAAGCATTTCTTTCGGCAACACAGATGTCACAAGATTTATGAATGTCACAAAAATGATCCAAATTTGGTATGCCATGATTTGGTGGAAGAGAACAATAACTAGAAGATGACCAGGTGTCATATCTATGCCTATTATTTTCACTTTGGGAAAGATTATATGTGCTTTCTGTACCCAAGTCTTCAGTTTTGAAAAATTTGAAATTAGGTCCAAAGTCCCTAGAAAAAATTAAAACTTCTAATAGAATTCTATAATGCGTGATTTGTAAATATACTTTTGAAAATTTTGTAATACACTGGAAGAAGTACCTTTATCTATCGTTACAAAAGGTAACATTATGTTTAAAGTCAGCTCATCAAGTCAACATTATGTTTTTCAGGTTTTTAATGATTTAGATTTTGCCTACTCTTATAAATTACAGTAAAAATCACATTTTCAAGAAGTTTAATGTTTCTGTTAACACCAAAATTCAGAACTTGCAATAGGGTCATTCCATGTCAAATCATCCAGAAAATATCAAAAATGACACCCACCACCTCCGATTTTAATAAAATTTGCAGCAGTTGGAGACTTTTTGATGCTGATAATAAAATGGGGTGTATAGGAACAGCGGGGTCAATCGGAACAAAACTTCCCAACTGTAGAAAGAAAATCTTCATAAATATACTATTGGGTATTTTTCGCCATTAATTTTTTTTTTTAGAAAGGTAAGATCATAGGCAGTAGGAAAAAATTACTTTTGTCAATCTGGCAACGTTACTGGCTTATAAGGAGGGCCTCACGTGGAATGCTAGAAAACATCACATTTTCATAGACTGCAAAACTTCATATGTAAGTACAAACCTTCTTATAATTTAAACCAAAGAGTGGTATGTTTCTATTATGCATGTATCTGAACAACTGAATACAACATTAGAATTTACATTTTTTAAAAATTGTGTCATAAAAATGAAGAATACTGAAAAATGACATAGTAAAAAATTTTGCGGGGTGAATCGGAACACTTGGTTCTGTTGTTCCAGTTCATACTTATTTAAAGAAACTGTTTGAAAAATCAAGATTCTAACCCAAATTTCTCTAGCCAAGACAAGAACAAGGATTTATTACTGTTTATCTCTTCTCGTGAGCAACTAGATCTTAGAATGACAGAAAGTTTCAGATTTAAAAAGATTTTTGCTCCAGGAGACTTCTTTTTACCTAAAATACATGGGGGAAAAGTCATACAGACTTTATGTAGCAAAAGTCCAGCACACAGACAGTGATGAATAAGTGGGAAAATCTTACAGGACAATCTCCAAAACCCAGAGATTTTAAGACACTAAAGAAAAGGTTGCGTTCATCCCAGAAGATGTTATGAAAAAACTTACGTCAAGCTACAACTGCTAGTTTTAAGGCCAAGTACATATTTGTGGACGATATGAGTGACTTCAATTTATGTTAAAACTTTGTATTTTAATTCAAAAACATTTTTTTAAATTAATTTTAATTTTTCATAAGTTCAAGATTATTTTTAATTTTGACAAATTATAAACCTTTACTGGTATAGAAAATAAACTTTTATTTGACAATAACTATCAGTTCTTATTCTCCCCCATCAATATTACTCATGTTTGGGAGACCTATTACAGGCTAAATTGAAAAAAATTAAAATTTTAACATGTGTTCCGATTGACCCCTATCAGCGGGGTGATTCGGAACACCCCTAAATTCCTATATATATGAATAATAACTGTTAGATCTCCCTTTTTACGAAATTTTATTTTAGTAACCGTTCACAAATGACCACGAAACAATATATTTAGGTGTAGTATATGTTGCAAAGAATTACATGGTGACAATCAGTGGCGTACTCAGGGGGTGGCCTGATAGGGCTGCAGCCCCCTCCGAAATTTTCAAAGCGAATTTTTCGCATTTTAGCTTTCATACTTGTTTTCGTTCCTTTCTTTTTAAAGTCGCAACGCCAGAGAGCGTTTTCAGATCAAATAATTAAGTATAAGACAAAATTAAAAGAAAATAAGAAAAACGTGTTTTATTACTTTTTTGCAGGTTTTGATTCTTCTATTTTACTGTATGTCGTATTTATGATTTTTTTATGTAATTCAATTTTGTTCATTTTTATTGCAAATATATGTTTTAGAAACACCTAATAATGATTGTTTATTCATATAGCTATTGTAATTATATTTAAAAAAGATGATTGAAACCCAGTATTAGAAACAGAAATAAAATTAATCGCAACATTAACGACATCAAAGTCCAAATTTTCCAAAATATTGCAAACATGTGCAGGGTTCCCACTTCTTTTTCAAAACAAAAAATAAGGACTTTCTAAGGACCTTTTTCAAAAAAAATTAAGGACCTCGAAATTATTTATTAGTCATCAAATATGCATGAATTTTATGGGTTACACAAACACCTGTATTTTCAAGCATTTTTTTACCCCAAAAAATCTTTTTGAAGCATTTATCATTACATTTCAAAATCAAGACTAACAAAAATTTTCAAAAAAAAAATATGATCTGCATTTTTTTTTCTTTATGACAATTCCAAGGCTAGCGGCAATTTCACATTAAACACTGGACATTCAAGTACTAGCTTTGAGTACAAGATGCACTAGAATCTTTGAGGCTGCATCTTGCAGAAAAAAGTATAAAATATGGATAATACAAACACATTAAGTTACATAAAAGGGTCAATTTACTATCTTTCTCAAGGAAACAAAAAAGCTAAAACGGATTTCAATACAAGGCAAGGTGTTCTAATTCGATGCTACTTCTATTTACTTTAGTAAAGTTAGATTTTGGTAAAATTAAGAGAAAAATTTAATTTTGTAAAAGTTAATTAATCACTTTCCTAAACTACATATTCAGGGGCTAAAATTCAGGACAGATATGCCAAAGTTTTCAAAATCTCCTCCTCTAAAATAGTCTAAGGTGAAGAATTTTTCACATCCAAGATTATCTTTTATTAAAAATAATTGCATGTAGACAATTTGGAAAAATGTAAGAGATTTATGCAACACTTCAAACACAAACTTTTACAAAATGCAAGGTAGCTGCTACAATTGGAGTTTGAAATCCATGATTTTCTATGACATGACTCACTGGATGCAATGTTAGCAAGGGGGGGGGGGGGAATCAAGAATTGTCTAAATTAGTGCTTTGTGAAAAGAAAATTTCAACTATCTGAGAAATGCATTGCGAATTTGAGCTGAAAATTGAAATTATAACAAAATATAACAAACTGAGCTACTGTTATATTATTTCCAAAAATCTCAATACATTTAAGATAATCATTAGTGAAAGTCAACAATAATTTTACGTGAATCAATGCAGATGCAAATGTATTAAAATTTTCAAGTGGAAGCAAGTCACAAATGTGCAAGTCTTCAATTACAAAATATTTTTATTTGATTGCATTGATTGGCATGACAAATAATGCGTTCAAATGAGGCAAAATGTATGCTTAGAGCATGGGTTGAAAACCATGGTTTTAAAGTGATGCCTACAGCTTGCAAAGCTGACCCATGTAGCTGCTTACGTCATTATCCTAATATTGAGAAACGGATTTCTAAGAAATAGTTGCAGAAATTAGTATTAATAAAATAAGAATTAAGTTGTAAAAACAACAGTTCTTAGTTAGTATTTTTCTTTCTTTTTTTCAAAATTTATGATGCTATCAGGAAAAACGTTCAATATGATTAGAGATCAAAAATACTAAAGGCTTAAGCTCCTAGAAAAAAATGTTTGTCGCCAGACAAATAACTCATTGAAAAATTCAGTATTTACATGTCAGTATTTACTTTAAAACATTTTGCTCTGAAAGAACTAGTTGAAAAGGGTTTGTCAAACCTTCAAATGACTATACTTCTTTAAACTTTCTGGTGTACACATTCATCTTAAAATTAGGTGTGACCTTCGAGTTAAAGAAGGTTGAGCACCATTGTTTTAAAATAAATTATTGTGATATTGATTACAGACTGAAAAATACAAGAGGACAAAAAAAATTGTAAAGGTTCTTTTTTCTCATTATTAAAGCATCTATTAGTTCCTTTATTTTTTCAATTGCCACTTTTTTACTTTCCTCTTTTTCTAATGTACAAAAGAAAGTATTGGATTCGTAAAAATTTTCGAATGTCGAATTTTGACGGGTTTGCACGTTTTGAGGCGCGCTGAGTCCATTTCGATCAGTTTTGGAAAATGTCTGTCTGTGTGTGACCAGTTTTTGTGGCCGCGCTAGAGCAAAAACTACTGCATGAAATCGAACAAAATTTTTTTCACATATGTACCACCATGTGAACTGGTGCACCTGACTTTTTTTAGCTAAATTCTCCAAGGGGGATGAAGCAATCGCACGTTATCTGTGCGTGGGTGATTGCTACAGTGGAGCACAGCTTATACGTTTCTCTTTTATACGTTTTAATCGTTAATACGTTTTTTCAATCGGTCCCGGCAGAGTCCAATGCATATTAGTCTCCAACTATTCGGGCGGATATTTTATTTTGTAACCGGAATTCATAAGATAGATATAGACGAAAGTTTCGTGACGGCCACGACAGCTAGTTCAAACTCCAAATGGTGAGTGGATATTTTCTAGACAACTACCTCCCCCCCCCTCTCCCCACATGCACTTGTTTTCTTTGTTCTCACTGAGAATGCTTCGATTTCAACACAGGATCCCAATGCAGTAAAAAGGAAAAGTTGAAAGAATATTTTTTTCATTCTCGCAAGCAATTTCAAATCAATAAATTACTATCAGTAGTGAAAAATAAGGACTTAAAAATAATTTTAAGGACCTTGAATCAAAAATAAGTACTTTTAAGGGCCCTTATTTTTCAAAATGAAAAATAAGGAGTTTCTAAGGACTTTTAAGGACCGTGGGAACCCTGATGTGATTCAAGAACATCTCCGTCAGTAAAGAAAAAATTTCAAACTTTATTTTTATCATTTGCTGTTTTCATCAAAGCGATTTTACTTTTGTTTTGCGATTATAACGATTAAAAATATAATAATGATGTATTTTTATCACAGTAAGTTAGCATTGATATCAAATTCGAAACATTTACTTTCCTAAACTACATTTTATGAGATACCCCCCCCCCCCATCTCTAAAAGTGTCGGTGCAGCCCCCCCTGAAACGATTTTTCTGCGTACGCCACTGGTGACAATAACTCAATTTTGATAAAAACACAGATGCGACTTCTATGCTTAGCACACTAGTATAGAACTTATATTTTTTTTATGTTGAATATGTATTTGTAATAGTATTAAATTATTATTTTTTAATCTCAATTTTTCCAGCATGCCGCTAAATTCGAGGGGCACCAGATTTTCAATAATCCTTGCCTGGTCCTTTTCAGGATGCTAGAAAAATCAAGGTACTAGAACAAATATTATAAAAAGAACTGTTAAAATGGACTTGGCAATGGTCAAGATGAATTTTTTAGTTGCTCATATAACTTGAACAAAGGGGTGGAAATCTCATATTTTGAGAAAAAAGTTCTAAATTCCAAGGATATCTGATCGTGAACAATTCAAAATTAAACTTTTTTGCCAATCTAGAAATTGATGTTGGGTCATTCAATATCAAGTGATCGAATCTTAGAAAAAAACTCTGCTTGAACATCTCTGGTTTTGATGGAAATTTGGGAGATAGGGGTGATTGTGAGTTCATGAAAAAATACCTGAAAGTTTTGAAGAGAAGTGTGTGTGGGGGGGGGTGCTTTTTTCAAAAAATCAAGGCTCCTATTATTTAAGCACACCTAATTTTATAATTATACATATTTGATAATAAATTGTCTTTCATAAACAAACAAGACACATTTCATACATTCGAATAGTTTCTAGTCAAAAACAATAGAATGGCATCTTAACATTTTTGCTCGATGAATATTATTAGTAATTATCGGAAAATCACCGAAAATTCGAAAAAAAAAAAAAATACCGAAGGTGGGAAGACAAAAGCATAATTAAAAAAAATATTTTATGTCCGGTATTTTTGACCATGAAAATACCAGAATCAATCATGAAAATACCGGAAATCTGGTAAAATACCGGAACACAATAACCCCTGGTTATAAATACAGCCTCCAAAAATGAAGGGGGGGGGGGATTTTAGAATGAAAACTGGATAAGCACTGGGTACATCCGTGACATTTCTTTACATCAAGCAGGACTTAATTTGCATTAGAGCTAATGTAAGAGCTCAGACCCTGTTCTTTTTTTTTTAAATTGTACTTTTATATATTAAGTATAAGTTAGACTGATTGTAAATGAAACCAAGTTATTCCAAACATTAGCATTCCTGCATTTTATTATTATTATTATTACCTCAGAAATTGTTTTGACACTAAGATGTCAAACTAATTTCAATTGCTCAGTTTTCACCTAAAGCCCAAAAAGTTTTTTTTTTTTAAGTTTTATTCAGCAAGTAAGCATAAAAGTAATGCTTTTCTTATCACTGTTCATTTAGATATTGCTTCAAAGCATACAAATTTAAAATTAAATAGGAACAAAAACATTCAAATAAGCGGATTAAAAGTAGCCAATATATACCTGCGTTTGAATTTCAAAACACCTGAATTCAAAAGATCATCATAAGGAGGGGACTGAAATGTTGAAGCAATGTTTGCTTCAACGGCCTTATCTTCCACTGGCGGTTTCAAAAGATCTGCAGCTACGGCTTTATCAGAATAATCCTTTTTCGAGGCATCTATTGGAAATATAAAAAATGTCTATAAAATGTTTGACAGCATTTATCAAGATATATATGAAGCTGAGATTCTATGAATCAAGTATCTTTCATTTGCGAACTTTTGATTGTTACAATTGGACTCAATCCAAAACATGGGAAGAACATATCACTTCTCATGACCTAAATAGCAATCACAAAGCTTGAAGATAAAGGATAGGGTCAGGCCCGTCATTAAGGGGGCAGGGGGGGTCGATTGGGGGACATTTCATTTCACACCTTCAGGGTCCCCCGTACCTACCACAGCTTCGTGGTTTAACCGGGATAGGGCCCTGAAGGGCGCTCTGTTCTTAATTTTGAACCAGAACCTAGGGTTGAGCAAACCCTAGGCCCAGCACCCCCAGAGGTATCGTTTCACTTGGAGGACTTTGTGACCACGACATTTTTAACGCCTCCCAGCCACCATTAATCAAGGCGGTGGATCTTTGATCGGCTGGGATCGAACCCGGGTCCCTCCAGACATGAGCCCTAAAATTTCCAAGCCTCTCACCTTTTAGGAGCAGCTTGTCTCAAAAAACAACCAATGTTAGGAATGCCAATGTTCGATTGGGGGACAGGGGGGGTATTCCCTGATCAAGAGATATATCTTGGTAATTACAAAAAAATAATGAAATGGAATAAGCTTTAGTTCCCAGGTTCGAAAGTAATAAAATTACTTAAAATATGCTAAGAAAGCACATAAACACTCCTATGTTAATTTCGTAAAAAAAGATATTATGGAAGTTTGTTTGGAGTAGTGTATACTCATCATCCATGATAAATTTTAAGCTTTTGACTTAATTTTAGAACCATTTCCTCATTTCTTACTGTCTAAAAATGTTTTAGTTCATCAATGTATATTTGAGCATTTAGTGTTTCTAATCTTTGTGTCTTCAGAAGGTGCTTCCACTATCCGGGCATCGTCTTCCTCTCCTTCACTTTCCCTGTGTTTCACGCTTTCAGCTATCCCCTCCATTGTGTTTAACAATCTCTATGTTGGAAGTGAATTGAATCAAGTATTTTAAATGGATCTCTTATCTTTTTTTTTCTCCGAACAAGAAACTAAACAGATTTCTCCCAAATGCCCATCAGTGTACATATTAATGAGTAAAGAAAGAGATTTTTTGCAAGATAAGCTGCGTCCATGTCCGGTTAAGTAAGTGTCCGCTTTAATGAGGGGATTCTTAATGGTTCAACCCTAGAAAAAGGATGGGAAAAATATAAACTGTCCGCAATAAGGGGTGTCCGTTAAGTGAGGTTTCACTGTACTTCAATTCAAATATATTTTTCAACTGTTAGTTGCCATTTGATTCAAGACTTATTCTTTGTGAAAAGTAGAGGTTATCTAAATGAACTATGCTAACAAGAAAAGTATCGACAAATGGCAAATGTTGCAACTATATGTGTATATTTATTCAAAATAGGAAAATTAATTTATCAAAAAATGTACAGCAACTGAGAAATTTTTTTTATATTCTATTATTTGAATTATTTCTTCTTCTGTTTTTACTCATTACACTTTTGTACTATATCTAATACTTATGTTTGCAGAAAATTATTTATTTCTTATTTATAAATTTATTCACCGTAGTTTCTTGTTAAAGGCATGTTGATAGTAATTTTTTTTAAAATATTTGTTCCGCTAGTTGATTGCCAAAATTTGACAGATTATAAACAAAATGAAATACTCATGTTTTTACATTTCAATCTAAAATTTCAGGAATCTAGTTATTCCTAATAATGTCATATGGATATCAGCTGTGAGGGTGATTTAACGCACTATATGAACCATTTGTTTTGCCTTATTCTTTGTACTTTCACACTACATGTAAGAATTGCAGAAAATTACATTTATTTACGGTTAGTAAACTTATTCATTGTTCCTCGGTGAGGGTCTACTTAAAAAAAAAACTCTGCTGATTAATTGGCAAAATTTGGCCGATTAAAAATAATCGGCAAAGTGGCCAATTAATCGGTGCATCCTTAATATGCAGTACATGCTGACCCTTTTAACAGAATGCAGCACAATTCCTAAAACATGGCTTTAAATAAACATGTGTGTCACACAATTCATATATTCAACTAGAAAATATAGTTATAGTACAATTCTTAAGTTCTGGCTAAAAAGGAAAATTAATTGTTGAATTGATTTGCAAAAACACACAAATCTTTAGCAAAACATAATTAACAAACAAGATTATAATTATGTCTCAAAAATAGGTAAGTATAATTTTTAAACTATACTACAAATTAGAATGTTACAAATTCAAATGTTAATAGATTCAAGAATTAAAATTTATATTACCTATTTCAGCTTCAAGATATGGCTTAATTGTTTTCTCATACATTGATTGAAATTCAGTTCTTCTTTCATCAAGCTTATTAATAACAGCATCCATATTGTCCTCTGAATTTTAAAATAAAGTTAAAAGTTAAAATCACAGCTTAGTTTTAGAAAAAAAGAAGAGGGAAATAACTTCAAGAGTCAAAAATAAGTATGATTTAGATATGTATAACATCAACACAAAATATAGCAATAAGACTTAATTCATGAATTTCTTAAAATACAGATTATAAATGAAAAGTATCATTAATTTTATTGATTCTTTAAGTATTTTAACTGATATTAATTTTTTTTTTTTTTTTTGGCATACCAGGAAAACACTTTGGTTAGCTAAATTAGGAAGAGCTGCCTTGTAATTGCTACAAGGACCAAATATACTATAAGGGTTGTTCAAATGAAAAACTACCAAATGATCCTATTGGTCTAAATGAAGACTTCATTAAAAGTATTCACACACACACCATAAGTGTGATCAATGGGATCATCTGAGAAATGATTTCATTGATTAACTAACTGAAGGATTCCTTGTCAAAAGAATTTCTGTGGGCATGATGAGATCCAGTCCTTCTCAGTGTCCTTGAGTTTGTTGCACGAGAAGAGCGCTTCTATTTCAGATGCTTTGTCAAAGGAAAAAACGCATAGAATTTGCAGAGTGACATGTCCGAGCTATAGAGCGGACAGTCAAACTGCTTCTACTTAAACTTGGCAAGTGCGGCGTGGGTAACCTAAGAGACAGGTGAATGTGCGAAAACATGGAGCAGAACCACACCCTTTGTTAGCAGTCCTAGGATTTTGTTCTTAATGAATTTGCGTAGGTTTGGGAGTGTCTCATAGTACACATTGAAGTTAATTGTTCTCTTCTGCTCATTGCTCAAGCATCTAAAAGGGCGGCACTTCATCTTCGAAGACAAACTAGGAAACAGGCCCATGGTGAATACTTTTTTAATAAAGTTTTAATTTAGATCTACAGGATCGTTTGGTACCTTTTCATTTGAACAATCCTAATAAGTTAGCATCATAAGTTTTCCAGGTATTTACATAATAGCATTTTTAAGTACAATGCATTAACCCTTTGCACTCGAGCGGCGCCGATTCGAAGTGGCAACTCGATCGGCGCTGCTGCGGCGCCCGAGTGTTTTAAAACTTTAAATCGAACTACGCTGCTACGACGCTATGGTCTTTTGTAACTGGATCTCCTTATTTACAATATACGATAAGATGGTTTTCTCGGAAGTACTTTCGTGGACTAGGTTCTGCTTACATTGTAGCCAAATCTTAGCTTAATTTAGTTAGTCTCTGCGTAGCATTCGCTTGAAACAGTCTTGGCAGTAATTACAGTATCTAAAAAGTATTTGAAACCTAAAAATATGGAGGAAGATCAGATCAGCTCGAGTTCGGACGAATTCGATTTTGCCGCTTTGGATGATGAACTTACATCGATTTCCGACGGATTACGCCGCGAAACGAAAGAATCCAGTGGTGAAGACAGTGAGTGATACAATAACAGGTGTAAGACGACGGAAAATTAGAATTATAGAGAGCGACAGTGAAGCTGAAAGTGATGTTGAAAGAGAAACTGTGGAAGGTGCAAGCAGTTCAACATGGGAACTTTGCGGAGACTACGACGAAGTGCCGTCAAATGTACAATTTATACCTGGCCAAAATTCCACAGCAACACGAATAGTTTCTGACTTAAAACAACCAATAGATTATTTTAAACTGTTTTTCACTAATGATCATATATGTTTGTTTGCTTATAAATGTTTTTCAATTACTTGTAATGTGTTCGCCGAATTCGGCCGAAATTGTCTCGAGTTGCTGGTTCGCGCAAGCGAAAAATGCCTCGAGTGCAAAGGGTTAATGCTTTGAGATGAAATGAAATACTACTACAGTTAAACCTTGTTAATTCAAATATGCTTAAACAAACTACTGCTAAGATAAACTGCATTTGCTATCCCCGTCTTATTGTATTAACACACGATGCTATTTATTGTTTTTCAGATAAGACGAGCTGCATTCAAGAGGACTTAATTTCATAGGTCCCTTTGAGTTTGTTTTAATGACGTTCAACTGTGTTGCTGACAACTTTATCCGTAGCAAAATAGTTGTAGTTACATAGAAAGCAAATATTAGGTCCTACACTCTTATTACAACTTTTTGATCTCATTACAACTTTCCACATGAAATTTTATACCATACATCATTATTCATTTTTAACTGCCTATAACTATCTTTCATTATTTCTAAAAGTAAGAAAATATTCCTCACATTAGCAGAAAAGAGATATTTCTATCGTGTTAAGTTTATAGTAAAATGCTTCTTCATAATAATTTGCAAAATTCTGTATAGAGAATTATAAGTTCAACATTCTATCTTTATGGAAACAATAATGCAAACTAGGGATGCACCGATAAGCAAATTTGCCGATTACACTGTTCGACAAAAAAAAAAACCTTGAAAATGCTTCTGGCATTTTGAAGGCTGATTCTTATGTAAATTGACCCCCTGAATCCGAATATGACCCCCGTTTTCCCCCATCACGTACCAATTTTTTTTTAAAACGCCCCCCTTTTTTTTTCATTTTTCCTTATTTTCAGAGCTATTATATTTTTTTTGGAGGGGAAAGGAGCCTTATATTCACCCCTAAATTTTTTTGGAGGTCAAGAGAGACTCAAAGTTTAAAATCATGAGCACCGAGAAAAAATCGGGGAACTTGGGGGGGGGGGGGGGCGTAGCCCCCCAAAATATTTGAAAAATCACCAAAAACGATCTTTTTATTCTAGTTTCTTTAAAAACACCTTTAAAACATTTTTTTCGGTGCAGAACCAGAGTATAGGATCCGCTCCTATGGCTCCTGGGTCAGAAAAAATTTTCACGCTGTAAATTTTTTTAAAAAAAATAAAATAATGCTCTAAAAATCGCACTTTGCACTCGAGTTTTAAAGCAGGTCTTCAGCCAAAAAAAAAAAACAAAATTGTGGCTGATTCTTATGTCAAATGACCCCCTATTTCCAAATATGACCTCAGTTTTCCCCCTCCACCCCCTCTTTCCAGAAAGCGCCCCCCCCCCCCCAATTCAGAGTCATTTTACTAATTCGGAGGGGAAAAGTACATTACGTAAAAATATATTTTGTAAGGGTGGCCCGTTGAATATATTCAACGAGCCACCCTTACAAAATATATTTTTTCTAGTTTATAATTTGTTTTCAACAAAGCGAAATTATTTCAAACATATAAATCAAAGAAAGTCGTATACTCTGATTTTATACGAAAAAAAAAAAGGTTTAAAACGTCTCTTAGAAAAACAGGAAAAGAAGGTTTTTTTTTTTGGGGGGGGGGGGTATACCGCCCTAGTTTATATTTTTGGTACACATGTACATGATTTTGAACTTTGAACCTCTGTTGCCTTTTGGAATTATGTTAACGGGTTACGTAATGTACTTTTCCCCTCCGAATTAGTAAAATGACTCTGAATTGGGGGGGGGGCGCTCTCTGGAAAGAGGGGGTGGAGGGGGGAAACTGAGGTCATATTTGGAAATAGGGGGTCATTTGACATAAGAATCAGCCACAATTTTGTTTTTGTTTTTTTGGCTGAAGACCTGCTTTAAAACTCGAGTGCAAAGTGCGATTTTTAGAGCATTATTTTATTTTTAAAAAAAAATTTACAGCGTGAAAATTTTTTCTGACCCAGGAGCCATAGGAGCGGATCCTATACTCTGGTTCTGCACCGAAAAAAATGTTTTAAAGGTGTTTTTAAAGAAACTAGAATAAAAAGATCGTTTTTGGTGATTTTTCAAATATTTTGGGGGGCTACGCCCCCCCCAAGTTCCCCGATTTTTTCTCGGTGCTCATGATTTTAAACTTTGAGTCTCTCTTGACCTCCAAAAAATTTAGGGGTGAATATAAGGCTCCTTTCCCCTCCAAAAAAATATAATAACTCTGAAACTAAGGAAAAATGAAAAAAAAAGGGGGGGCGTTTAAAAAAAAATTGGTACGTGATGGGGGAAAACGGGGGTCACATTCGGATTCAGGGCGTCATTTTACATAAGAATCAGCCTTCAAAATGCCAGAAGCATTTTCAAGGTTTTTTTTTTGTCGAACAGTGTTATCGATTACCAATTAATCAGCTTTTGATAATCCGCCGATTAATGATGAGGGTGATTATGTTCAATACTATTACTTTCACCATCACTGTTTTGTCTTTTGATTTTATGATTCTGAGTTTTGGAATAGTAAGTAATTTACTTCTGAGATAAGATTTTTGGTTTTTTTTCCATTTTCCCACTTTTCCCAACAAAATTTCAATTTTTTTTTTTAATTTTAAAGAATCAATATTCATATTATTGTTAAAAATATTGCATTAACACGTTGTTAATTATGTGAACTGGACATGAAAAGTAAAAAAAAATGGGGGGAGGTGGTGAGCACTCTCATTTAGAAGTACTTTCAATTTAAATATTTTAATTCTTAGTAGCAATTTAGTTCAAGACGAAACTCTTCGTGAAAATTAGAGAGAATCTAAAAGCACTATGCTAACTAATGAGAAAAGTATCGACACAATGTGTATATTTATTCAAAATCGGAGAATTATTTTATTAAAAACTTTATATCAACTTGAGGATTATTATTACTCTTAATAAAATTGTTTATCACAGTTTCTTAATGAAGGTATACTTTAAAAAATAATATTAAAAAAATATTTTTTAAACCGATTAATCGGCCTGATTTTGCCGATTATTAATAATCGGCCAAGTAGCCGATTATGGCCGATTAATCCGAACTGCCGATTAATCGGTGCATCCCTACTAAAAATTTCACGCAAAAAAATTCAAATCTCAGAGAAAAATATCCTAAAAGAAAAAGTTGACTCATTTAACTCAGACTGAAAACACTTGATGTGAAAAATAAAGCTTACCCTTTCTGTCACAGGGAGAAAGAACAGGAGAAGATTGAATAAAGCCCATGTTTAATTCATTTTCTATTTCATCAGAAAATCGATTGCCAATTTGATATTCTGATTCTTCCTGAAGAAGGTATTCATAATTTTCCTTCACAAAACTTGGGATGCAGTCTATTAGCTTTTCTTGTAAATCTGGATTCACCTTCTCATACTTTTTTTCCCATATGTCTTCATATCCTTCTATATCCTCAATTGCATGTTCTAATGAAAAAGAAAAAAATCATTTTAAAAAGCAATATTACTCTGCACATATTTCCCATATAAAGAAAGTACAACTTTGTTTGTCTGGACTAACTAAGACCAAGGATAATCTATGGAATCAAAAATTACGATATTGCGGGTAGCATAAGTAACAAGCAAAACAAATCCTTAAATAAATAGAACTAGGTGACCCGTGCGGAATTCCGCAAAAAAAAAAAAAATAAATAAATAAATTGTAAAATCTTGTACGTTTGCACGACATCGCCATCAACTGCCGTCGTTCTGACAACTTTTCAAAGAGATCAAAGACACGTTCCCTTTTACAACTACTACAAAAGTGATACCCTATATTAAAATCAAATACCCAAGGCTACTACTAAACTAAATACTAACGTTATCGCAAAACTACCATAGTATTTTGAAACAATAAAAGTTACAATTAAGGTTTACCGAGCTAAGCCTTGGCTTGAAATGTCGCATTTAAAATTGATTTGAGCAACAATGTAACGATTTTAACAGTTGAGCAAAAAATTCAACTTTTTCAAACTTCAATCGCTTATAAGTCGCTTAAACGTGGATTTTCGAGATTCTCGTTACGCGGCGCTAGCGGAGAAACGTTCTAAAGAACGCATTTTTTTAAATCTTTCGAATGAAATCAAAATGGAGACGATACGACAATTATTTCGCTAGATAGAGTCAATTTTGTGCCCAAAAATTGAAGTTCGAATAAAAAACGAACCGACACTTTTTAGAGTGTGGGTCTAATTTTTGTCAATAGCCCGCGGGATAAGCTTCAAAATCATAAATTTTCTTGCAATTCGATAAAGAAATGAGCGAGTTTCGACCGGGTATAGGATTCGACTTAGAGAAATAATATATGGAGATTGCCATTCAATATGATAAAAATATATATTTTGTAACAAAACTACATAGTTTAAAAAATATTTTCAAATTTGACATCATTTGATTAAAAAGAATTGGTCTATCTTCTGTTGTAAACATGAACGGTGCTTGAATGAAGCATGGTTTTGAAAATGGTTTTACCACTCATTAATCAAAATAAAAAGCAAGGGTTCCAAAATTAAAAACTGGTATTTACGTGACTATATAATTTTTAAAAAATCTGCCTATATAATTCGAATTATCTGGAGATCTAGATAAGCAAGGGGATTGTACTTTTATGCACAGTAGAAGAATTTCACCTTAAAGAAAGTTAAAAAATTCAACAAATTTTTTGTTAGAAATATCATCAATTTCTAAACTGTTTCTAAACTAGATTTTCCTCCCTCTCAATTAACATAAGATCATAATTTAAGAGGAAATAAATTTCATAAATATAATTTTAAAATCTACAAAATTGAAACAATGTGTTTGTTACCTTTGCTAGCACTTTTCTTGCATACTTTTTCTACAGCATTTTCCATATCTGCATTTTTCATCACAGCATGTAATCGGTCCGGATAAAAACAGGGGATTTTGGTCTGCAAAAATTAATCGATGATCCAATGTTTTATTTTAAATTATTAAGAAAATATTTATGCAAGGTTTTTAAAGAGTTATTCTATGTCTAAGGGATACAGAGTTTACTCTTGATCCTCTAATTTTAATGAAAATCTTAGTATTAGTTGTAGGGGAATGTGGGGCAAAATGTATTACAAAATACATTAATCCTTCTTAATGTGCAAGAAGTTTCAGAAACAAATTCTAATTTGTTCATTTTGAACCAAGTAAGTGATCTTAACTATTTCACTTTGCCCAACATTCCCCTGCATTAGGACTGGAATGATACATAGCAAAATATCAATACCATGCAAGCATGTCGACACCAATGCTTACATTTAGCGCTCTTCTTAGCATTTATGCTGTTTCAAAGGAACAGCATTGGATCAGATGCAGTAGATTTGCCGAAGCATCACTATTCCTGATGGTACATTTATTGAAAAGATATTTAATTTCACTTTTTTTTATCATTTATTATAAAAGAATTTTCTGAATTCAAAAATCTGATACATTATTAAGCAAATAAGCATAAAAGCAATATTATCTAAATGCTTATGATAGGGATATTATCTGTAATGATTGAAATGTTTCCCGAGATTACAGAGAAAAAAAGAAAATTGTATGTTTTGGACATGTTTCCGTAGCGTCGTAGTTTAAGGCTGTAGTTCGTTGAAACTACTTTTTTGTAACATTTCGCAGCTCCGCTTAGGTCCCTTAAAAACACCTACTCTAAAAGTTTCAAAGGGATAATATGAGAATCCCCCCCCTGGGAAAAAATGCTTTAGGTGTTATTAGAAATTATTAAAATAAATTGTTGTAATATTTATTTATGGAGGTAGCCATTGGCTATTCTATACAGATCTGAATACAAGGATATTTTAGCTAGAGGTGTACTTCCCTTCAAGAGCAATGGCATATCTCCTCGAAATGAGGCATAAGTCCATTTAAAATACCCTCTAAAATTTGCAACGATGCAATCTGCCCACCTAGACCCTCCCCCCCCTCCATTTACAATCTTGCATTAGCTATTAGTATTGAAAAAAAAATGCTGGAATATTTATCTATCAAAGTGACAGATCATGGTTCTGAATTGCAGATTTATTAATATTCAGACAATTTAGGCACATTATGCTATTTTACCTCCTTGATGCACAAGTTAGGTGTTTCGAACAGCCTCAGAGACAATCGGAAACAGCTAAGCTTGGCTTATTTACCGTCTCGTTAAAACTAAAAAATCAGATTTTATTTAAATTATATTTGTGGGTGAAAACGTAAAAATTTCTGAAATGAAATGCATGAACATACTCCATTTTCAGACGATATATTTTTAGCAGTTTCACGGCGTTGTGAACGCTCAGCATCCTCAATTTGTTTCAAGAGTTCATCTTGTTCCTGAAAAATGAAAATAATAAAGCATTGATCATGACAAATCCAAAAATTACTATTTAATACAGCTTAGATATTCACTTTTTTTTGTCGATCTTTTTTCAATGCTTCATTGAATCTTTTTTGGGCTTTAATACTTCTTTCTTCTTTCAACTTCTCTGCTGCCTTTTTCTCTGCTTCAGTCAAAAATACATTTTCTTTATCAGAAGAATTCATGATTTCATCCTATGAACACATAAAGTGCAAAAATTTAAATGTGCACATTGCACAAGAAACATTCCTCCAGGTATAATTTTTATATTTTGAAACATCTCACCAAACAATGAACTTACATCAGGTTCATTGGCAGTAACTTCACTTGCTGGATTCTTTGGAGGATCAAGTAGTTTATTTCCTGAAATTAGAAAACATTTACAAAAAAACTATTCAAAAAAGCTCCCTGAGAAAAAGTACCTTTAGATTTAACAAAAATGCTTGACACTTAAGGGTGAAATATTAATATGATAAACAAAGATAGCTGGAAAATCAATAGTCAACCTAATGGGAATTTTGAAAAGTCTTCAATGATTTTTTAGACAAGTTACATAAGTTCAATGATTGGACTTTTTAGTACCACTTGTGACTCAATATGCTTAACAATTATCATCTTTTCTACACTGTAAAAGACAACACAGAGACACATTTCATCAAAATTTCCTATTTTATACTTCTAATCCTTTAAAAAAATTAAATAATAAATGATTAATGCAGTATTTAAAATCAGCGTGCTTAAAACTACTAAAAATCAATATTCAGAGTATAATGGGACAATTACCATTAAGCAAGACAGATTGAATATGATTGCGTGGTATAGTGGTAAACATTTAGGTCCAAGGGCCAGAATTGCTTTATCGCTTTCTTAAAAGTTAGCTAATTTTGTTTTCTAAAAGATTTCTTTACATAGTAACTAGCACTACCCGCACGGCGATGCTCGTGCAATAAATGTAAAGGAAGTTAACTAACTAAAGTTTAACTCACTCTTAAAACTTTTCTTCTTTTCTTGTGTGTGTGTGTGTGATGAACTTATTTATTTTTAGCGAAATTTTTACGTTTCAATGGAACTTTTGACACAACTGTAGTGCCAAGATTTTCGAAAACTCTCAAGGAACACAGCAATTTTTCCCTCTTGAAATTTAACATAATTCATCGATTTAACCGTAATTTCAATGTAAAATTGGTCGCCAAATTTAAATTTATTAACATAGGGAACCGATTCTGTCAGGTAGCTCAGCATCAACCATTCTTCCATGATTTTAATGTAAACATAAAAAGGCAAGAAATATAATGTCTTTCGCACCATCTCTTTGAAGTGATTACAATCTAACGGTGACCCTCAAATAAGCAAGATTTCACTGGCTGGGAGGTTTGGTAAATTTCTCGATCATTTCCAAACTTTACGACGCCAAATACGAAGGATAACTGAATAGCGGTGTTACCGAAAATGTCAGAATGGAACTATTATTGTTAAAAATTTAGTAATGGCGGCATTAAATACATGTTTTAAACATGCAATAAAATACTCTTTAGACTGCAAACAACTACTATTCCTTCCCAGAGCGTTTTCTTTTTCTTTGATTTGGAGAAAGTAGTATTTCAAAGGTTGGGAGGTTTGGTAAATTTCTCGATTGTGGCCAAACTTTACGACGCCAAATACAAAGAGTAACTGAATAGCCATCACTATTTTTTAAACAATAATAGTTCCATTCTGATATTTTCGGTAACACCGAATTTTGAGTAAGTTAACTGAATAAATTGAAATTCACTCCAACCCCTCTGAAGATTTTTTTTTCCTTTCGTTCGAATGCGCTCCACAACCTTTTAAATTCCACTTAAAGTGATGTTAAAGTTTAAATCAATTCGGCAAATAAATATAAGAGACAGAAATATAAGTAAGTAACAGGAGATATTAATTAATCAAATTGAATACATTTTCAAGGCTTAAATCTATACGCTAATTTAAAAAACAAAGTAACTTCAGGGACAAAAGAGCAGCTGATCTGGAAAATGGACCTAGTGTTTCAGTATTGCGTACATAGTTAAGCCTTGAAAATTGACTAAATTTGATTAATTAATATCTCCTGTCATAATTAACGGACAGAAACGTGCTAAAACTTTTCTTTTTCAGAAAAAAAACCCTTTCCAGCGATATATAAAGTTTTGGGGTGGGGAAGGTTTTCCACCCTCAATTATGGCGGATACACCAAAAATGAGACTAATTGATTAATTTAAAAATAACTAATTCGAAATTCAAAATTCGGCCTTCGAGGTGCATTGTACTGGGATACGTTCGAATTTTTGAGCCAAGTTTCAGGTCTGTAGGTGCTGTGGGGGCTTCTGGCCAGTGGTTACAAACGAACAAACAAACAAACACCGTCATCTTTATATATATAGATAAACAATGTGGGTGGTGCACCCCAAGAAATATAAATACGCATTGCTGCTACATTATAAGTATACTTAACCTCCATTTTAAACCAAATTATATCTGAAAAAAAAAAAAAACTTGAATAAATATAAATAGTACAGGAAGTTCAGTGGTGTATGTGATCAATTGTGGTATGAGCGCAGCAGAATTGTATTTTGGAGTAGGCTCGAGAAAGGTACTATGTGACTGTGATAAACATACATTTATAAAAATTAAATTAGTTGCATTTAACTAAGCATTGATTATCTAATATTAAATATAGTTTTAAAATACTAGACGTTATTTCAATAGATGAACAGCGAAATTTTTAATTGCACGAAACTTGAATTTCAGAAACAAGAATATAGAAATTGCAATATTTATTTTAAATCAAAGTGAAACTATAAAGTCATCCACTTTTTTACAATTACATAGGTATTACCAATGCTTTTTATTCATAAGAGAAGAAATGCAATCTGGGAGTGCATTCCTGGCAGATAAATCTGAAATACATTGAGTAATAATGATGATTCAAGAAAGTTCTTAGATTCAAATTTTGGCCAGTTATTGTGTCTCTTACTTTAAAAAAATATTCTCCACTTTTGGTTATTTTTTTCATCTAGACTACTCTTTCAGAAAATGGGATATTTTGGCATTCCGGAGCTGTGTTCGGGGATGATGGAACAACCTATCTAAAAACAGGACGTATAATCACCTTACCCATGTCTCAATGATGGGCATGTTGATGGTATAAGAAAAGAGGCTCTCTACATAATCAAAATGTATTGGTAGTCACAATTTACTTTTTTATTACATAACATTGGGGTACTATCAAAATTTTGCTTTAGTAGCCTGAAATGTAAGATATAGTCACCTAAATAGTCTTCTTTGGGCGCGTTCAGAGTACGCGCCCGAGCTTCCCGGGAAGCCCGGGTTCTTCCCAAAGCGTTCAGAGCTGCCATTTGGAACGCCCGAGCTTCCCAAATGCTGTCCAGAGTAAGCGCCCGAGCTTCCCGGGCTCAAGCACAAGCGGCCCAGGAAATTTAGCTGGGCAGATAGGTCACGTGTTTGGGCGTTTAGCAAAGGATGATGCTCATTGGCTGAAATTTATTGCTCTTTCGTCTGCTAGGATTTACGAAGACTGACTAAAACGAAATCTTGAAAATATACACAGAATGGTCAAAAATAAGCACGCTATTTGCTGTGATGAATCTGAAATAATATATTTCCTTGAGAATCGGTCATTGCAGGAACAATCCTATCAGATAAGCGAGATCGATGAAATTCTTTACTTACTGTTAGGCCTATTTCATCGTAAATTCCTTCACTTAAAATAACATATTTCTCATTAATTTCGATAAGTTATTTCAATCCCACGCTCAACCATGGCCGCAGAGGAACAATAGTTGTCGCCAAGGTTAAGAATGGTATCATTTTGTGCCAAAATATTGGAGCAAATGCAGGATTATTCCTGCATTGACCGGCCCACTACGCTCTGCTGTTGTGTCCGCCATTTTGTTTCTTCCCGAATGGCACAAGTGCTGTCCAGACCACAACTTCCCGGGCTCGACCTGGGAAGTTATTTATGACGTCATGGCTTAAACGCCCGGGCGGCCCGGGCGAATACTCTGAACGCAGCCTTTTTAGACCCTTTATAGTCTCTTCTTAGTCTTGAACATCATTTTTATCATTTTTAATTGAAAAATTAATCTAAAAAATTACTAAACTAAACAAAATTTGAGATGAAAAGAAAGGTTTGAATTATCTTAAAACAATATATTTTGCAGCAACAAAATTTCAAAAAGTAAACAATTTAAAATTCTCACTTTCTTCTTTTAAAAGTAATTTTATAGATTTGGGTAAAGGTGGTGGCTTTGAAGCAATTTGTTTTGCTCTTGCTTTTTCAATTTCTAGAACACGCTTTCGAGCTTGTAATGCCCTTGACCTTTCATCCTGCTGCTTCTTAATTTCTGCAATTTCTGCCTTAATAGCATGTCTGCCTCTTTCATCAGCCTTTAATATTTGACATTGCTTCTTAACAATTTCAGCATTTTCTCTGGAAAGCTAAAAGTAAATTGCTTGTTATATATAAACTCACTTCAAAGTCAAACATTACACAGATGAGTGAAACCAAAACACAAAATGCAGTATTTAAAATCGTAAAAAACAGTAATTGCACAAATAGCATGCTTTTTCATCCATAGCTCTTTTTTTTTTTTTTTTGCATTGACTATAATTTTGAAACTTGTATCTGAAACTTTCATTGCTATTTGTGAAGTTTTTAGCTTTTTTTACAATTATAACTTATTGCACAAAGAAAAAAAAATAGTTCTAAAATATAATAGTGTCGAACATCTAATGTTTAAGCTAAGTTAATAAGCATTTTGTTTTAATGAAATTGATTTTCCGATTTGCAACAAGATAACGTCAAATAATTCAAATAATCAAACACGCAAATTGCCGATAGTATACAGACTCCTAGCACTGTGCTTTATTCACTTCTTCTTTTTTCCGATTCCAACCATGGTTGGTCATTCGTAGCAGCTTGGTTGATTCAGCTCGCTTCACTGATAGTTTTATCCTCTCTCTCCTTATATATTTGCAGCTCTGAACATTTAGGTTATCATTTCAAGCGTAAATCTTTTAGGATTTTCAGATGCCTGGTATGATTGCTAAAGTAGAAGCTATTAGTCTTTTCCTAAGAAATAATTCTATGAGCTGGTCACATTGTAGTTTATAAGAGTGCTTATTTTCTGTTTAGCAATCTGCCCATCATGTTATTTTATTTCTAAATACTTTTTAGTGAAATTTACAAGTTATTTTTTTACTCAGTTTTTTTTTTTTTTTTTGCTGCACAGGATAACTAACAAAACTTCAACCTGGTTGGAACTTGCACTGTCCTGTACATAATCTGTACCATACCAAGGCTTCACTAGATAGCGTTTTATACAGGCTGTATCATTACTCAAAACATCAATGGTGAAGATTTGCCCGCAAGAGAGCGCTGAACAAGGACCACCCAAGTGTTTGTTTACAATTATTAGCATATTGTTTCTGCTGTAAAAAGCGAGGTTTATCCTATCTTTAAGGGTTAAAAAATATTGATATAGTTAAGTGAAGTAGAGTACACAGTGAATTGATGCCGAAGGCCTTATTAGTACTGCTTTTTAGGGGAAATAAATTCCCTTTCCAGGTAAAGATATACAACCAAACATTTTATACGACCAACTGTATCATGGCGAACTGTGGACTGGATTTTAAAAAGTTCTATGGCAACCCATTGGTAGTATTAGCTCGCTTAGCGAATAGATTTGCCATTTATCGCTCTGTGGTACCAGTGTCGTTTCTTAATTAATAATTAGAATCAATTAAAATGAACAATAATTCGCTAACCAATTAAAATAAGCCGTTAAAATGGAGAATAAACCAACAAATAAAACAAGCTATTAAATAACGTTAAAATATACTAAAATAGAATTGAATGCCAAATTGTAAAATTGTCGCCAACAAATTAACTTTTAATTTTGTCTTTTATTTATCTGATTTGTATATAATGTTAGTTGCCATAAAATTCGATAGATGTCCCTGGACAATGACCACCGTTTTTATCCTAAGGATTTTGATCAAATGAAACAGCCTGTATAAAACGCTATCTAGTGAAGCCTTGTCTGTACATAAGTCACAAACTGTTAATAGTCTAAGCACTGTAGTTTTTCATGAAATAATTTCTATTAATTTTTATTGATGTTTCAAAATTCTATATTGAAAAATATCTATCAAGAACTTATATCTTTGGATTGCTTGAATGAAAATAATGCGTTTTTAACACTTGTTTTAATTACTAATTAGTATTATTGACTTTGCTCTGATAGTTTATGCATCTTATTTATAATTTAATAAGTAGTGGAATGTGGGGCAAAGGGAAGTGATAAAATATTTTCAGTTTGCAACGCCTAGTATCTAGCAATATTTTAACTAAGTTCTTAAACATACAGTGAAACACTGATTTTATGTCTCTCGACTTTACGTTTTTCCCGCAATTTAAATTTTTTCAGCATATCCTCCCAGCAGGTGCTTTCTATGTATTTCACGTATTTTACATTTTCCCTTATTTTATGTATTTTTATCCAGTCCCTTGAGCAGGGCCGCCGTTTGAGAGGGGATACTGGACCTCTAGTACCGGGGCCCGGAGCTTTGAGGGGCCCGTAAGGTTATAAACATGTTTTTCCAGTAATAGTGTCAGTAATAATTTCATCAAAAAAAAAAAGTTGTTTAAAGAAAAAAAAAATCTCGCTTTCCATTGCCGATTCTCAATATGAAACAATTGCTTGTACAAACAACTAATGAATGAAACACGCTTGCGCAAACGAAAATGCACCGCTTTCCAAAAGCTACAGAAACTCGTCAAACGTAAAACCAAGTCTAAACTGTCATTGACAAATGTCTCTTGCACTTTAAGAACAAGAATCAAGTATCCCGGGGACATTCATCTCAGACATGAAAAGTATTCAACTTTTTCTGTATCCAGATACTGTATTTAACCCATTAATGCCTAGCGTCCCTTTTTAGGGACGGTCCGAAAACTGTGTCTGAATTTTCCAAAAATGAACATTTCAACCAAATAATTGTGTTCAATTATTACTTTGGTATTGCTTCAATTCCGTATTAACAGATTGCAGCACATAACCGCTGTAAAGTGTGATCTGTAGCCATTTGATTATGATCTTTATCAAAAATTACATCGTTCGTAATCTCAAGAACAAAAAACTAAGTTTTTAAAGTTATTAACAAGTAAATCTATCTGTGTTTGATATATGTGCTACTTTGATCGATGTTTTAGTTTACCTTTTTTTGCAATTTTGTAAATTTTAAATTTTTTTAGGATTTTATAGCAATTTAAGAACGTCCCTAAAAAGGGACGCTAGGCACCAAAGGCTGCATTGTTCAACCGTTGCTGATTTCTTGCTTAGAATCTATAATTTATATCAAAGAAGTTAGTAAATGTTTTTAGACTGAAAAACAGATAATAATTGTCATTTTTAAAACTTATTTTATTTTCAAAATCTAATTAAATTAAATTAATTAATATATATAAACTTAATTATACAATGTTCTTAAATATTTTCTCTTCTTTTTTTTAATTACAAAAAATACTCAAGGTAAATTTTGAAAGAAAGCTATTTCAAAAATGTAATTCTTTAAAACACTAATTATTCCTTATATTTCATTACTTTTCCATTATGCATTTAGGTGTTTATTATTGTTTAGTCTGACTGTTGGGGGGGGGGGGAGAAGCCCTAAGCTGTTTCAGAAGCTTAGCATTTCACCTTGATGTGAAGAATTCAAGGATTGCATATGTGTCTGTTGTTTGGGAAAGGGGGGGGGGGGTTGCAGATTTAATTTCAGAATTCCCTGAGCATGCCAATTTTGATCTCTACTGTGAGAATTTATTTACTTCTCTTGCGCTCCTACGTGATTATTTGTCTCAGCAAGGTTTTGTGCAAGAATCGGATTAAAAAATGCTCATGAACTGAAGTTACGTTGTTCAAAAAAGAAAAGAGAGGAAGTTTGAATAAATGTCGATGACAGGTAAAATAATATTACGTTGGTTCGGTGGAATAATAGCAATGTCATAACTATTGCATTGAATCTTCATGGAGTTTATCCTATTGTAAAGGCTAAGCGATTGTCCAACAGCGAAAAGAAAGTAATTGAAATTGATGAACCAAATATATATGGTTGCTCAATACAAACGTTGCATAGGGAAAAAGATCCCATGCATCAAATATCGGGAACTACCGGTTTTTGATCCACTCTAAAAAATGGTGGTAGCCGCTCTTCATTTTTATTTTAAAAGCTGCTGTACAACATGCATTGAGCTCAAGAGAGTTGAGTTAGGTATTATGGGGCTAGTTGTTATATTGTTTCAAATAAGACTCAGGTAAGATGTGCCCATTGAAGTAAAAGACCTTATCGGAATGCAGCAAATGCAATACGTAGGTTTGCAGAACAAATGTTTTGCTGACTTTCATACTCAACAACACCAATATTTCCTTGTTCTCTGAATCTACTTCCCAGTTTATGTTAATTGCTGCTTTTATTTCTTCTTATAAATTGTCATTTTCAATATTACATCGTAGGCAGAAAAAAAAAATTGGAAAAAAAGTATGTACCCTCTGGTGCCTAGCGTCCCTTTTTAGGGACGATTTTTCTTTCTTAAATAAAAAATTTATTTTTTACATGATCATTTTTTAACTATTTTTCCTGTCCATTAAACACTATTTGTAACCAGTATACAAAGTATCGTTGAAAAATAAAATGTCAGGCATTAATGGGTTAAAAATATATTTTTACAAAAACTTCGAATTACAGTTTTAAAATTTACATTAAAATTTAAAAATTCAGTAATAAGCAACTAAACAATGCAATATTAATGCGATTTAAAACTATTTATTTTGAAGTTTGTCGAACCAAACGTCAAAAATTGTGTTTTTCTGTTTTCAAACTTGTCGTTTGGTGTAAAAAAAATTTAAATCATCTGGCGATACAAATAACGTGAAAATAAAATCAGATGCACACTTTTGTAACTAAAAAAAAAAAGTTTTTCCGAAAAAAATTATTTTTCTCCATATTTTTTTACAATTGCAAATGTGCTGAAACGACGGCATAAAAATATGCAATTGGAGGGGGGTGCATGGGGGGCCCGGCATTAAAAATGGTACCGTGCCCCATCTCTGGTAGCGGCGGCCCTGCCCTTGAGAGACGAAAAATCGAGGTTTCACTGTATAGTTGATTTCAGTCACAAAATAAAAAGTTCTAAGGATAAATGAAAAATACAATTGAAGTCATTATCAAAATTTGATACACAAATCGTAATATTTGTGGTATATCAAAAATATGCCTTGTTATTGTAAATTGATAAACCTTATTTTAATTATCATTTTAAAATGTACAGTGCAGTACTTATTTAGTTCGCATTAAGCATGTTTTGATTTTAAGTGTTCAACGGAATTTGTCAAGTGCATGCAGGGCAAAGTAGATGGAGAAGAGTAAAATAGCTAATTTTGTTAACTTATTCATTCATTTATTTAACCACATACATATTTCTTAATTTATTTACATTCCTTTACCTATTAATTCATTTGTTTTATAATTTGTTTTTTATTTTATTCACTTCATTTATTATTTTTTCATATATCAATTTATTCATTGTTCATTATTAATTCATTTTTTTGTTCACTGAATATCAGCATTATATAAAAACTTTTTAATCATCCAATAGAAAATGTTCCATTGCAAAAACATTTAATTTTTCATTTTGCCCCATGGTTTTTTGAGGTGAAAATTTTCCAACTTTTTTCAAGAGTACAAAATTCCTGCCAAAAATAAAAAATAATATTTTAATGACATATGTTTTTCAACACATCATGTCTTCTTTCTTTGCAGTAATTTGCAGAAGAAATTTCTAAATTGTTCATTTTGAAACGGGTAAGTTAACTACAGTGAACTCTCACTTATGCGCCGGCCCAAGGGACCAACAGAAAAAGGCCCATAAGTGAGAGAGACGCATAAGTGAACAAGCCTATTTAAAAGTCTAAAATGCTATATAAGTTCTATGGAGAGCATGAATAAGAAGGTTTCTATAGAAAATGGTCATATTACTACGTTTTGTAACTACAGTAACCTAACTACAATGATAAGGAGAAAACAAAAATTGTTGCATACCTAGTCATAAACTGGTCCCTTTAAAACAATGCATAATAGATACTTATCCCTCTCCGAACTCTAGTTCATGTATAAAAAAATGCCTTCCGTGAGCAATAAAAGCGAAAGATTAAAGAGGAAAGTAAAGAAACATGTTCATTTTTTAGGATTATAAGTTTAATTGTTTGCATTTTACGAAAAATTCAGCGCATAAGTGAAATATTTATCTTTAGAGCGATGTATAAACGAATAAAATTATCATTATTTTACTATGAAATGTTCTGGGACCACTGAAAATCATCGCATAAGTGAAAAAGGCGCATAAATGAGGCAGTGTATAAGTGAGAGTTCACTGTATTTCACTTTGCCCCACATTCCCTTACAAACACTGTCAAATGTATTCACTTCTCAGGTAACTCGACAACCTCAGTAACTCAACATCTCTTGCTCCAATGATTGATTCAATGTTAATTTCAATAGATGAAAATCTCTCTAACTTGACACATGTTAACGGAACCTCCATAAGTTGACATCCCTGTGGCAGAAAGCTAGCGACACGGCGACATTGTCGCAGAACCAGGGAGACAGTGTGCAGAAAGATTTTTGTGATTGGGAGGAAAAAAAAAATATAAAACAGCCACCAGAAAAAAAAACCTATGAAACTATAGTATTAATGTTAACATTTTTCTAAATATAAACACCTTGTCTTACTATAAAAGGGTTGCATATATATATTTATTATTGAAGAAAATTCTAGTGTTGCAGAAAGAAATTGGTTCTAGAAATATTGTCGCAAAAAGCTGAAAAAAATTCTGCCACAGGGGTTGACATCCACTTCTTTTCATCCATTTTTCGCTACCGATATTCTTTTACATTAAACATGTCAGAGAATTCTGTCACTTATGGATTAGTCAATTCATCGTTTGTGCCCTGAGAAGACAGTCACCACACTTAGTGCTGTTGGTGCAGTCCCACAGCTAGGAAGGGGTTAGAGGAATGTACCCAGAGCATTCCAAAAGAGAAACAAGGCAGCACCATCATGACGCATGTTTTTCAAACAAGTTTGAGCAGGGCTTTTTCTCTTTAACGAGGAGCTCTTGTCTCTTTTCAAAAATGATGGCATTATTTCCATTATTCTTTATAAGTCCCTCAAAACTATTCTATTTATTTTATGTTCTTTTCAAACAAAAAGAAGAAAGACAATATCATTTACCGAAATTAATTTTTATGCCGCTGATGGTAAGCATTAGTAAATAAGCAATACAGAAAACACTAAAATATGTGAAATTACGGAATCACTGTACGTTGACACCCGCTCATCTAGACATATTTTCGTAGTCCCATGGATGTCGAGTTGCTGAGGCTTCACTATATTTAAAAATTAAAAAAAAAAAAAAAAAATCAAGAAACTTTTCTTAATTTTTAGAAATTTAGTAGCCTAGAAATTTCTTCCTAGCCTAGAAAGCTTCCAGTAGTTAGGGCAAGCCTAACCTGGCAGAGTCGTAATGATGTCTGCGTCAATTGGTGTAGTCTTCACAATGCTGCCATGTTAGGTTTGCCCTCTAACTACAGTTCTCTAAAGAGAATTAACAGTATGATATTGGACAAATTATTCATTCTTCAAACAATTATAACTTAATTTTCATTACTTGATTTTGTTCAGCTAGTTCCTCTTCCATCAAGGAATTCATTGCTGCTAAAACATCACCATCAATTCCTTCATTAATTACATTTTCCGGTTCTGATTCTTGGATTTTACTTACCTGCAAAAGAATTATGAAACATATTATTGCAAAAGAGAACGACAGAATTATTGATTCAAAAGTAAATAATTAGAAATTAGACACAAAGAAATTTACAGATGGAAGTGCAAATTCAATAAATATAAATTCAATGATGAATTATACTTAAATCAGAAATAAAAATGGTACAATATAATTTCCTAAACTCCATTAGATAAATATGCAAAATTTTGGATAGATAATCATGTAGTATTTCCTCCAGACATTTTTAGGAGTGTGCTGCGCTTTACCCCCTTTGAAGGTGGTTTTCCAAATTGCCCTGCATGTCCTTTTTTGAATCTCTGAACGCACCCTCCTTGTCCCTTTAAAGAGCACCAGCACTTGATTAAATTCAAGGGCTCTTTCACGAAAACTAAAAATTCACATCCCAGCCCGCCCTCTAAATGTAACTCCCATTTGCCTTCTTCACTAGAAAAGAGAGAGAAGATGATACTACTACTAAACTTTTTACTAAAAAGCTTTGTTGCGAAAATACCCGTTTAATTGAACTGAAATAGGTCATCAGGAAGTACACTTCACACAAGAATATGACACTCATCATATTCTTACAATCAATAACCCAAAAAGTGTTCAAGATGATTATTACAATAACTTTTTAAACTATTTATTTATAATAACAAATCTATAAAGAACTATATGTTTCCAAACATAATGTTGAAAACTAGAAAATTCAATGCAAACAATATCCTAAAGTTAAAATTGTTCATATTTTCAAAATAAATCAAACTTTTATGGAAGAAAAAATAGTTGACAGGGTTCATACTTATTTTTAAAAATGAAAATTAAGGACTTTTTAAGGACTCCCAAATTTTTTTAAGGACTCATAGGAAAATATTTAAATAACTTTAGGAACACAATTTTGCTACACTTTAAAAATAATGCAACAATGGTTCAACTTTTTTAACTTATTTTGTGTTCAATTTTTTGAACAATATTATTTAGTTCAGTCTCCTTCTCATGGATAATTTTTCTAATTGCATTTGCTTTAATAAATTTATGAACATCTGTTCTTTTCCCCCTTCATTACAGAGATTATTAGCAGAAATTTTTAAGTTTTCAATGTCTATTTCTAACGCACTTATTAATCTACTTCTTGCTATTTTAAAAACGCAAAAAACTCCACAACACATGTGCGTCTCTTCCTCGATCACCAAGGAGCCAATATTTTAAAAAGTGCCAATTTGAAGTTGGGTTTTTCCTGATTATTATTATTTTTTTTTTTTTTTTTTGCAGAAAAAAATTAATATTGGATTCTAAGCCTAAATTGAATCTAAAAGCAAGAAAATAAAAGGGGGAGGTCAAAGAAGTTATTTACCCCCTCCTTAGGTTACTCACTTTTAAGCCGTTACAGATCTGATGTTAATATGAGCTACACATATCTGAGTTTATGCTTTCAGTCTTTGTTAACATCTCTAAAAATGATATCATTTCCTTGTATTTTTAACACAGAATTAAGATAGTTACATTAAAATATATATATTAGCTACAAAATCAAATTTTATTACAAAAAAACATTTCTTGGAAACAAAAACGAGCGATAAGGTTTTTAGATAAAATAAATTATGAGATTACCAAATCCAAGCAAATAAAACATTTGTTTTGTTTTAAAACAACACACAACTTCAACTTTTTCAACATATGACTCTTCTGCATGCTTTTCTTTAATTAGTTGCAGGAAATTTAATTTCTTGAACAGAGACTCAAATTTAGCACGCTAGTTAGTATCTAGTTATTTAGCGAAGTTATGACAAATTGAAGCACCAAACAAGATAAATAAAATAATAATTAATTAACTTAATTTCTGCAGTGTCAATTTTTCTTATTTTGCTAACTTCTATTGTCAGGTCATACAAACCACAAAAGAAGCAATTGTACTAAAACTAGTTGTTTTTCATTTTTTAAGAACGAAAAGATTCAATATATATCGCTAAAACCCTTTCTTTTTGCTTTTTAAGAAATGTG